>CAWWDY010002494.1:0-30304 GCA_963942605.1 Poecilus cupreus
CAAACATAAGCCATTACACACGACATATACATGAATATGACAGTTTAAATACTTAAAAACAGCATTTTGTATGTTTTTGCAAGCTGAAAACAGCTAATTTATCTTTATTTTGCAAACATAAGCCATTACACACGACATATACTTGAATATGACAGTTCAAATACTTGAAAACGGTGTTTTGTATGCTTTTGCATGCTTAAAACAGCATTTTTATCTTGCTTTCACCAACATTAGCTATTATGCACGACAGAAAAATGAATATGACAGTTTAAATTCTTGAAAACAGCATTTTGTATCTTTTTGCAACCTGAAAACAGCTATTTTATCTTGATTTTGCAAACATAAGCCATTACACACGACATATACATGAATATGACAGTTTAAATACTTGAAAACGGTGTTTTGTATGCTTTTGTATGCTTAAAACAGCATTTTTATCTTGCTTTCACCAACATTAGCTATTATGCACGACAGAAACATGAATATGAAAGTTTAAATTCTTGAAAACAGCATTTTGTATCTTTTTGCAACCTGAAAACAGCTATTTTATCTTGATTTTGCAAACATAAGCCATTACACACGACATATACATGAATATGACAGTTTAAATACTTGAAAAGGGTGTTTTGTATGCCTTTGCATGCTTAAAACAGCATTTTTATCTTGCTTTCACCAACATTAGCTATTATACACAACAGAAACATGAATATGACATTTAAATACTTGAAAACAGCATATTGTATGTTCTTGCAAGCTAATAACAGCTATTTTATTTTGATTTTGCAAACATAAGCCATATACATGAATATGACAGTTTTAAATACATGAAAAAAGCATTTTGTATGTTTTTGCAAGCTGAAAACAGCTATTTTATCTTGATTTTGCAAACATAAGCCATTACACACAACATATACATGAATATGACAGTTTTAATAATTGAAAACGGTGTTTTGTATGCTTTTGCATGCTTAAAACAGCATTTTTATCTTGATTTCTTCAACATTAGCCATTACACACGACATATACATGAATATGACAGTTTAAATACTTGAAAACAGCATTTTGTATGTTTTTGCAAGCTTAAAACAGCTATTTTATCTTGATTTTGCAAACATAAGCCATTACACACGACATTATACATGAAAATGTTAGTTTAAGTACTTGAAAACGTGTTTTGTATGCTTTTGCATGCTTAAAACAGCATTTTTATCTAGCTTTCACCAACATTAGCTATTATACACGACAGAAACATGAATATGACAGTTTAAATAATTGAAAACAGCATTTTGTATGTTTTTGCAAGCTGAAAACAGCTATTTTATCTTGATTTTGCAAACATAAGCCATTACACACGACATATACATGAATATGATAGTTTAAGTACTTGAAAACGGTGTTTTGTATGCTTTTGCATGCTTAAAACATCATTTTTATCTTGCTTTCACCAACATTAGCTATTATACACGACAGAAACATGATTATGACAGTTTAAATACTTGAAAACAGCATTTTGTAGGTTTTTGCAAGCTGAAAACAGCTATTTTATCTTGATTTTGCAAACATAAGCCATTACACACGACATATACATGAATATGACAGTTCAAATACTTGAAAGCGGTGTTTTGTATGCTTTTGCATGCTTAAAACAGCATTTTTATCTTGCTTTCACCAACATTAGCTATTATACACGACAGAAACATGAATATGACAGTTTATATACTTGAAAACAGCATTTTGTATGTTTTTGCAAGCTGAAAACAGCTATTTTATCTTGATTTTGCAAACATAAGCCATTACACACGACATATACATGAATATGACAGTTTAAGTACTTGAAAACGTTGTTTTGTATGCTTTTGCATGCTTAAAACAGCATTTTTATCTTGCTTTCACCAACATTAGCTATTATACACGAGAGAAACATGAATACGACAGTTTAAGTACTTGAAAACAGCATTTTGTATGTTTTTGCAAGCTGAAAACAGCTATTTTATCTTCATTTTGCAAACATAAGCCATTACACACGACATATACATGAATATGACAGTTTACATACTTAAAAACTGCATTTTATATGTTTTTTTCAAGCTGAAAACAGCTATTTTATCTTAATTTTGCAAACATAAGCCATTACACACGACATATACATGAATATGATAGTTTAAATACTGAAAACGGTGTTTTGTATGCTTTTGCATGCTTAAAACAGCATTTTTATCTTGCTTTCACCAACATTAGCTATTATACACGACAGAAACACGAATATGACAGTTTAAATACTTGAAAACAGCATTTTGTATATTTTTGCAAGCCTGAAAACAGCTATTTATCTTCTTGTTTTGCAAACATAAGCCATTACACACGACATATACATGAATATGATAGTTTAAGTACTTGAAAACGGTGTTTTGTATGCTTTTGCATGCTTAAAACAGCATTTATCTACGATAGTGTGTAAAATTGATGTTTAACTGTTAGTTTCAAGTTTGTAAAACGGTTGTTTAGTAACGCGATCCCATAAGTCACGGGCAGTCACGGGTTGCCAAGCAACGAGTGATAAAAATTTTTAAAGCACGCCAAATTTGCAAAAATTTTGTTATCATGGCAAACTTCTCATTTAATATTGTGATAATACTTCATAAATAAAAATATTTTTTTAATATTGTAATACACACTCAGGGGTCTTAAAACACTCGCTACGCTCGTGTTTTAATTGACCCATTCGTGACTAAAGACCTAGCTTTACGTACTTGTATCGTAAATAACTATTTTATCTTGCTTTCACCAACATTAGCTATTATACACGAGAGAAACATGAATACGACAATTTAAATACTTGAAAACAGCATTTTGTATGTTTTTGCAAGCTGAAAACAGCTATTTTATCTTGATTTTGCAAACATAAGCCATTACACACGACATATACATGAATATGCCAGTTTAAATACTTAAAAACAGCATTTTGTATGTTTTTGCAAGCTGAAAACAGCTATTTTATCTTGATTTTGCAAAACATAAGCCATTACACACGACATATACATGAATATGACAGTTTAAATACTTGAAAACGGTGTTTTGTATGCTTTTGCATGCTTAAAACAGCATTTTTATCTTGCTTTCACCAACATTAGCTATTATACACGACAGAAACATGAATATGACAGTTAAATACTTGAAAACAGCATTTTGAATGTTTTTGCAAGCTGAAACAGCTATTTTATCTTGATTTTGCAAACATAAGCCACCTACACACGACATATACATAAAAATGACAGTTTAAATACTTGAAAACGGTGTTTTATATGCTTTTGCATGTTTAAAACAGCATTTTTATCTTTCTTTCACCAATATTAGCTATTATACACAACAGAAACAAGAATATGACAGTTTATATACTTGAAAACAGCATTTTGTATATTTTTGCTAGTTGAAAACAGCTATTTTATCTTGATTTTGCAAACATAAGCCATAACACACGACATAAACATGAATTTGACAGTTTAAGTACTTGAAAATGGTGTTTTGTATGCTTTTGCATGCTTAAAACAGCATTTTTATCTTGCTTTCACCAACATTAGCTATTATACACGACAGAAACATGAATATGACAGTTTAAATACTTAAAAACAGCATTTTGTATCTTTTTGCAACCTGAAAACAGCTATTTTATCTTGATTTTGCAAACATAAGCCATTACACACGACATATACATGAATATGACAGTTTAAATATTTGAAAACGGTGTTTTGTATGCTTTTGCATGCTTAAAACAGCATTTTTATTTTGCTTTCACCAACATTAGCTATTATACACGACAGAAACATGAATATGACAGTTTAAATACTTGAAAACAGCAATTTGTATGTTTTTGCAAGCTGAAAACAGCTATTTTATCTTGATTTTGCAAACAGAAGCCATTACACACGATATATACATGAACATGACAGTTTAAGTACTTAAAAACGGTGTTTTGTATGCTTTTGCATGCTTAAAACGGCATTTTTATCTTGCTTTCACCAACATTAGCTATTATACACGAGAGAAACATGAATACGACAGTTTAAGTACTTGAAAACAGCATTTTGTATGTTTTTGCAAGCTGAAAACAGCTATTTTATCTTCATTTTGCAAACATAAGCCATTACACACGACATATACATGAATATGACAGTTTACATACTTAAAAACTGCATTTTATATGTTTTTTCAAGCTGAAAACAGCTATTTTATCTTATTTTTGCAAACATAAGCCATTACACACGACATATACATGAATATGATAGTTTAAATACTGAAAACGGTGTTTTGTATGCTTTTGCATGCTTAAAACAGCATTTTTATCTTGCTTTCACCAACATTAGCTATTATACACGACAGAAACATGAATATGACAGTTTAAAAACTTGAAAACAGCATTTTGTATGTTTTTGCAAGCTGAAAACTGCTATTTTATCTTGATTTTGCAAACATAAGCCATTACACACGACATATACATGATAATGACAGTTTAAATACTTGAAAACGGTGTTTTGTATGCTTTTGCATGCTTAAAACAGCATTTTTATCTTGCTTTCACCAATATTAGCTATTATACACGACAGAAACATGAATATGACAGTTTAAATACTTGAAAACAGCATTTTGTATATTTTTGCAAGCTGAAAACAGCTATTTTATCTTGATTTTGCAAACATAAGCCATTACACACGACATAAACATGAATATGACAGTATAAGTACTTGATAACGGTGTTTTGTATGCTTTTGCATGCTTAAAACAGCATTTTTATCTAGCTTTCACCAACATTAGCTATTATACACGACAGAAACTTGAATATGACAGTTTAAATAATTGAAAACAGCATTTTGTATGTTTTTGCAAGCTGAAAACAGCTATTTTATCATGATTTTGCAAACATAAGCCATTACACACGACATATACATGAATATGACAGTTTAAATACTTAAAAACAGCATTTTGTATGTTTTTGCAAGCTGAAAACAACTAATTTTTCTTGATTTTGCAAAAATAAGCCATTACACACGACATATACATGAATATGACAGTTCAAATACTTGAAAACGGTGTTTTGTAAGCTTTTGCATGCTTAAAACAGCATTTTTATCTTGATTTCTTCAACATTAGCCATTACACACCACATATACATGAATATGACAGTTTAAATACTTGAAAACAGCATTTTGTATGTTTTTGCAAGCTGAAAACAGCTATTTTATTTTGATTTTGCAAACATAAGCCATTACACACGACATATACATGAATATGACAGTTTAAATACATGAAAACAGCATTTTGTATGTTTTTGCAAGCTGAAAACAGCTATTTTATCTTGATTTTGCAAACATAAGCCATTACACACGACATATACATGAAAATGATAGTTTAAGTACTTGAAAACGGTGTTTTGTATGCTTTTGCATGCTTAAAACAGCATTTTTATCTAGCTTTCACCAACATTAGCTATTATACACGACAGAAACATGAATATGACAGTTTAAATAATTAAAAACAGCATTTTGTATGTTTTTGCAAGCTGAAAACAGCTATTTTATCTTGATTTTGCAAACATAAGCCATTACACACGACATATACATGAATATGACAGTTTAAATACTTGAAAACAGCATTTTGTATGTTTTTGCAAGCTGAAAACAGCTATTTTATCTTGATTTTGCAAACATAAGCCATTACACACGACATATATATGAATATGACAGTTTAAATACTTGAAAACGGTGTTTTGTATGCTTTTGCATGCTTAAAACAGCATTATTATCTTGCTTTCACCAACATTAGCTATAATACACGACAGGGACATGAATATGACAGTTTAAATACTTGAAAACAGCATTTTGTATGTTCTTGCAAGCTGAAAACAGCTATTTTATCTTGATTTTGCAAACATAAGCCATTACACATGACATATACATGAATATGACAGTTTAAATACTTGAAAACGGTGTTTTGTATGCTTTTACATGCTTAAAACAGCATTTTTATCTTACTTTCACCAACATTAGCCATTACACACGACATATACATGAAAATGACAATTTAAATACTTGAAAACAGCATTTTGTATGTTTTTGCAAGCTGAAAACACCTATTTTATCTTGATTTTGCAAACATAAACCATGACATATGACATATACTTGAATATGACAGTTTAAATACTTGAAAACGGTGTTTTGTTTGCTTTTGCATGCTTAAAACAGCATTTTTATCTTGCTTTCACGCACATTAGCTATTATACACGACAGAAACATGAACATGACAATTTAAATACTTGAAAACAGCATTTTGTATGTTTTTGCAAGCTGAAAACAGCTATTTTATCTTGATTTTGCAAACATAAGCCATTACACACGACATATACATGAATATGACAGTTTAAATACTTGAAAACGGTGTTTAGTTTGCTTTTGCATGCTTAAAACAGAATTTTTATCTTGCTTTCACCAACATTAGCTATTATACACGACATATACATGAATATGACAATTTAAAATCTTGAAAACAGCATTTTGTATGTTTTTGCAAGCTGAAAACAGCTATTTTATCTTGATTTTGCAAACATAAGCCATTACACACGACACATATATAAATATGACAGCATAAATACTAGAAAACGGTGTTTTGTATGCTTTTGCATGCTTTAAACAGCATTTTTATCTTGCTTTCTCCAACATCAGAACCTGAATATGACAGTTTAAAAACTTGAAAACAGCATTTTGTATGTTTTTGCAAGCTAAAAACAGCTATTTTATCTTGATTTTGACAACATAAGCCATTACACACGACATATACATGAATATGACAGTTTAAATACTTGAAAACGGTGTTTAGTATGCTTTTGCATGCTTAAAACAGCATTTTTATCTTGCTTTCACCAACATTAGCTATTATACACGACAGAAACATGAATATGACAGATTAAATACTTGAAAACGGTGTTTTGTATGCTTTTGTATACTTAAAACTGCATTTTTATCTTGCTTTCACCAACATTAGCTATTATACACGACAGAAACATGAATATGACAGTTTAAATACTTGAAAACAGCATTTTGAATGTTTTGCAAGCTGAAAACAGCTATTTTATCTTGATTTTGCAAACATAAGCCATTACACACGACATATACTTGAATATTACAGTTTAAATACTTAAAAACGGTGTTTTGTATGCTTTTGCATGCTTATAACAGCATTTTTATCTTGCTTTCACCAACATGAGCTATTATACACGACAGATACATGAATATGACAGTTTAAATACTTGAAAACAGCATTTTGTATGTTTTTGCAAGCTGAAAACAGCTATTTTATCTTGATTTTGCAAACATAAGCCATTACACACAACATATACATGAATATGACAGTTTAAATACTTGAAAACAGTGTTTTGTATGCTTCTGCATGCTTAGAACAGCATTTTTATTTTGCTTTCACCAACATTAGCTATTCTAAACGACAGAAACATGAATATAACAGTTTAAATATTTGAAAACAGCATTTTGTATGTTTTTGCAAGCTAAAAACAGCTATTTTATCTTGATTTTGCAAACATAAGACATTACACACGACATATACATGAATATGACAGTTTATATACTTGAAAACGGTGTTTTGTATGCTTTTGCATGCTTAAAACAGCATTTTTATCTTGCTTTCACCAACATTAGCTATTATACACGACAGAAACATGAATATGACAGTTTAAATACTTAAAAACGGTGTTTTGTATGCTTTTGTATGCTTAAAACTGCATTTTTATCTTGCTTTCACCAACATTAGCTATTATACACGACAGAAACATGAATATGACAGTTTAAATACTTGAAAACAGCATTTTGTATGTTTTTGCAAACTGAAAACAGCTTTTTTATCTTGATTTTACAAACATAAGCCATTACACACGACATATATATGAATATGACAGTTTAAATACTTGAAAACGGTGTTTTGTTTGCTTGTGTATGCTTAAAACTGCATTTTTATCTTGCTTTCACCAACATTAGCTATTATACACGACAGAAACATGAATATGACAGTTTAAATACTTGAAAACAGCATTTTGTATGTTTCTACAAGCTGAAAACAGCTATTTTATCTTAATTTTGCAAACATAAGCCATTACACACGACATATACATGAATATGACAGTTTAAATACTTGAAAACGGTGTTTTGTATGCTTTTGCATGCTTAAAACAGCATTTTTATCTTGCTTTCACCAACATTAGCTATTTAACACGACAGAAACATGAATAAGACAATTTAAATACTAGAAAACAGCATTTTCTATGTTTTTGCAAGCTGAAAATAGATATTTTATCTTGATTTTGCAATCATAAGCCATAACACATGACATATACATGAATATGACAGTTTAAATACTTAAAAACGGTGTTTTGTTTGCTTTTGTAAGCTTAAAACAGCATTTTTATCTTGCTTTCACCAACATTAGCTATTATACACGACAGAAACATGAATATGACAGTTTAAATACTTGAAAACAGCATTTTGTATGTTTTTGCAAGCTGAAAACAGCTTTTTTATCTTGATTTTGCAAACATAACCCATTACACACGACATATACATGAATATGACAGTTTAAATACTTGAAAACGGTGTTTTGTATGCTTTTACATGCTTAAAACAGCATTTTTATCTAGCTTTCAACAACATTAGCTATTATACACGACAGATACATGAATATGACAGTTTTAATACTTGAAAACGGTGTTTTATATGCTTTTGCATGCATAAAACAGCATTTTTATCTTGTTTTTACCAACATTAGCTATTATACACGACAGAAAAATGAATATGACAGTTTAAAAACTTGAAAACAGCATTTTGTATGTTTTTGCAAGCTGTAAACAGCTATTTCATCTTGATTTTGCAAACAAAAGCCATTACACCCGACATATACATGAATATGACAGTTTAAACACTTGAAAACAGTGTTTTGTTTGTTCTTGCATGCTTTAAACAGCATTTTTATCTTGCTTTCACCAACATTAGCTAATATACACGACAGAAACATGAATATGACAGTTTAAATACTTGAAAACAGCATTTTGTATGTTTCTGCAAGCTGAAAACAGCTATTTTATCTTGATTTTGCAAACATAAGCCATTACACACGACATATACATGAATACGACAGTTTAAATATTTGAAAACGGTGTTTTGTATGCTTTTGTATGCTTAAACAGCGTTTTTATCTTGCTTTCACCAACATTAGCTATTATACACGACAGAAACATGAATATGACAGTTTAAATACTTGGAAACAGCATTTTGTATGTTTTTGCAAGCTAAAATCAGCTATTTTATCTTGATTTTGCAAACATAATCCATTACACACAACATATACATGAATATGACAGTTTAAATACTTGAAAACGGTGTTTTGTATGCTTTTGAATGCTTAAAACAGCATTTTTATCTTGCTTTCACCAACATTAGCTATTCTACGCGACAGAGACATGAATATGACAATTTAAATACTTAAAAACGGTATTTTGTATGCTTTGCATGCTTAGAACAGCATTTTTATCTTGATTTTCCAAACATAAGCCATTACACACGACATATACATGAATATGACAGTTTAAATACTTGAAAACGGAGTTGTGTATGCTTTTGCATGCTTAAAACAGCATTCTTGTCTTGCTTTCACCAACATTAGCTATTATACACGACAGAAACATGAATATGACAATTTAAATTCTTGAAAACAGCATTTTGTATGTTTTTGCAAGCTGATAACTGCTATTTTATCTTGATTTTGCAAACGTAAGCCATTACACACGACATATACATGAATATGACAGTTTAAATACTTGAAAACGGTGATTTGTATGCTTTTGCATTCTTAAAACAGCATTTTTATTTTGCTTTCACCAACATTAGCTATTATACACGATAGAAACATGATTATGACAGTTTAAATACTTAAAAACGGTGTTTTGTATGCTTTTGTATGCTTAAAACTGCATTTTTATCTTGCTTTCACCAACATTAGCTTGTATACACGACAGAAACATCAATATGACAGTTTAAATACTTGAAAACAGCATTTTGTATGTTTTTGCAAGCTGAAAACAGCTATTTTATCTTGATTTTGCAAACATAAGCCATTACACACGACATATACATGAATATGACAGTTTAAATACTTAAAACGGTGTTTTGTATGCTTTTGCATTCTTAAAACAGCATTTTTATTTTGCTTTCACCAACATTAGCTATTCTAAACGACAGAAACATTAATATAACAGTTTAAATATTTGAAAACAGCATTTTGTATGTTTTTGCAAGCTAAAAACAGCTATTTTATCTTGATTTTGCAAACATAAGACATTACACTAGACAAATACATGAATATGATAGTTTAAATACTTGAAAACGGTGTTTTGTATGCTTTTGTATGCTTAAAACAGCATTTTTTATCTTGCTTTCACCAACATTAGATATTATATACGACAGAAACATGAATATGACAGTTTAAGTACTTGAAAACAGAATTTTGTATGTTTTTGCAAGCTGAAAACATCTATTTTATCTTGATTTTGCAAACATAAGCCTTTACACACGACATATACATGCATATGACAGTTTAAATACTTGAAAACGGTGTTTTGTATGCTTTTGCATGCTTAAAACAGCATTTTTATCTTGCTTTCACCAACATTAGCTATTATACACGACAGAAACATGAATATGACAGTTTAAATATTTGAAAACGGTGTTTTGTATGCTCTTGCATGCTGAAAACAGCTATTTTATCTTGATTTTGCAAACATAAGCCATTACACACGACATATACATGAATATGACAGTTTAAATACTTGAAAACGGTGTTTTGTATGCTTTTGCATGCTTAAAACTGCATTTTTATCTTGCTTTTACCAACATTAGCTATTATACAAGACAGAAACATAAATATGACAGTTTAAATACTTGAAAACAGCATTTTGTATGTTTTAGCAAGCTGAAAACAGCTATTTTATCTTGATTTTGCAAACATAAGCCATTACACACGACATATTCATGAATATGACAGTTTAAATACTTAAAAACGGTGTTTTGTTTGCTTTTGTAAGCTTAAAACAGCATTTTTATCTTGCTTTCACCAACATTAGCTATTATACACGACAGAAACATGAATATGACAGTTTAAATACTTGAAAACGCATTTTGTATGTTTTTGCAAGCTGAAAACAGCTTTTTTATCTTGATTTTGTAAACATAACCCATTACACACGACATATACAGGAATATGACAGTTTAAATACTTGAAAACGGTGTTTTGTTTGCTCTTGCATGCTTAAAACAGCATTTTTATCTTGCTTTCACCAACATTAGCTATTATACACGACAGAAACATGAATATGACAATTTTAATACTTGAAAACAGCATTTTGTATGTTTTTGCAAGCTGAAAACAGCTATTTTATCTTTATTTTGCAAACATAAGCCATTACACACGACATATACATGAATATGACAGTTTAAGCACTTGAAAACGTAGTTTTGTATGCTTTTGCATGCTTATAACAGCATTTTTATCTTGCTTTTACCAACATGAGCTATTATACACGACAGAAACATGAATATGACAGTTTAAATACTTGAAAACAGCATTTTGTATGTTTTTGCAAGCTGAAAACATCTATTTTATCTTGATTTTGCAAACATAAGCCATTACACACGACATATACATGAATATGACAGTTTAAATACTTGAAAACGGTGTTTTGTATGCTTTTGCATGCTTAAAACAGCATTTTTATCTTGCTTTCACCAACATTAGCTATTATACACGCCAGATACATGAATATGACAATTTAAATACTTAAAAACGGTGTTTTGTATGCTTTTGCATGCTTAAAACAGCATTTTTATCTTGATTTTCCAAACATAAGCCATTACACACGACATATACATGAATATGACAGTTTAAATACTTGAAAACGGAGTTTTGTATGCTTTTGCATGCTTAAAACTGCATTCTTGTCTTGCTTTCACCAACATTAGCTATTATACACGACAGAAACATGAATATGACAGTTTAAATACTTAAAAACGGTGTTTTGTATGCTTTTGTATGCTTAAAACTGCATTTTTATCTTGCTTTCACCAACATTAGCTATTATACACGACAGAAACATGAATATGACAGTTTAAATACTTGAAAACAGCATTTTGTATGTTTTTGCAAGCTGAAAACAGCTATTTTATCTTGATTTTGCAAACATAAGCCATTACACACGACATATACATGAATATGACAGTTTAAGTACTTGAAAACGGTGTTTTGTATGCTTTTGCATGCTTAAAACAGCATTTTTATCTTGCTTTCACCAACATTAGCTATTATACACGACAGAAACATGAACATGACAATTTAAATACTTGAAAACAGCATTTTGCATGTTTTTGCAAGCTTATAACAGCAATTTTATCTTAAATTTGCAAACATAAGCCATTACACACGACATATACATGAATATGACAGTTTAAATACTTGAAAACAGTGTTTTGTTTGCTTTTGCATGCTTAAAACAGCATTTTTATCTAGCTTTCAACAACATTAGCTATTATACACGACAGAAACATGAATATGACAGTTTAAATACTTGAAAACAGCATTTTGTATGTTTTTGCAAGCTGAAAACAGCTATTTTATCTTGATTTTGCAAACATATGCCAATACACACGACATATACATGAATATGACAGTTTAAATATTTGAAAACGGTGTTTTGTATGCTTTTGCATGCTTAAAACAGCATTTTTATTTTGCTTTCGCCAACATTAGCTATTATACACGACAGAAACATGAATATGACAGTTTAAATACTTGAAAACAGCATTTTGTACGTTTCTGCAAGCTGAAAACAGCTATTTTATCTTGATTTTGCAAACATAAGCCATTACACACGACATATACATGAATACGACAGTTTAAATATTTGAAAACGGTGTTTTGTATGCTTTTGTATGCTTAAACAGCATTTTTATCTTGCTTTCACCAACAGTAGCTATTATACACGACAGAAACATGAATATGACCGTTAAAATACTTGAAAACAGCATTTTGTATGTTTTTGCAAGCTGAAAACAGCTATTTTATCTTGATTTTGCAAACATAAGCCATTTCACACGACATATACATGAATATGACAGTTTAATACTTGAAAACGGTGTTTTGTATGCTTTTGTATGCTTAAACAGCATTTATATCTTGCTTTCACCAACATTAGCTATTATACACGACAGAAACATGAATATGACAGTTTAAATACTTGGGAACAGCATTTTGTATGTTTTTGCAAGCTAAAATCAGCTATTTTATCTTGATTTTGCAAACATAATCCATTACACACAACATATACATGAATATGACAGTTTAAATACTTGAAAACGGTGTTTTGTATGCTTTTGAATGCTTAAAACAGCATTTTTATCTTGCTTTCACCAACATTAGCTATTCTACGCGACAGAGACATGAATATGACAATTTAAATACTTAAAAACGGTGTTTTGTATGCTTTGCATGCTTAAAACAGCATTTTTATCTTGATTATCCAAACATAAGCCATTACACACGACATATACATGAATATGACAATTTAAATACTTGAAAACGGAGTTTTGTATGCTTTTGCATGCTTAAAACAGCATTCTTGTCTTGCTTTCACCAACATTAGCTATTATACACGACAGAAACATGAATATGACAATTTAAATTCTTGAAAACAGCATTTTGTATGTTTTTGCAAGCTGATAACAGCTATTTTATCTTGATTTTGCAAACGTAAGCCATTACACACGACATATACATGAATATGACAGTTTAAATACTTGAAAACGGTGATTTGTATGCTTTTGCATTCTTAAAACAGCATTTTTATTTTGCTTTCACCAACATTAGCTATTATACACGATAGAAACATGAATATGACAGTTTAAATACTTAAAAACGGTGATTTGTATGCTTTTGTATGCTTAAAACTGCATTTTTATCTTGGTTTCACCAACATTAGCTATTATACACGACAGAAACATGAATATGACAGTTTAAATACTTGAAAACAGCATTTTGCATGTTTTTGCAAGCTGAAAACAGCTATTTTATCTTGATTTTGCAAACATAAGCCATTACACACGACATATACATGAATATGACAGTTTAAATACTTGAAAACGGTGTTTTGTATGCTTTTGCATTCTTAAAACAGCATTTTTATTTTGCTTTCACCAACATTAGCTATTCTAAACGACAGAAACATTAATATAACAGTTTAAATATTTGAAAACAGCATTTTGTATGTTTTTGCAAGCTAAAAACAGCTATTTTATCTTGATTTTGCAAACATAAGACATTACACTAGACAAATACATGAATATGATAGTTTAAATACTTGAAAACGGTGTTTTGTATGCTTTTGTTTGCTTAAAACAGCATTTTTTATCTTGCTTTCACCAACATTAGATATTATACACGACAGAAACATGAATATGACAGTTTAAGTACTTGAAAACAGAATTTTGTATGTTTTTGCAAGCTGAAAACATCTATTTTATCTTGATTTTGCAAACATAAGCCATTACACACGACATATACATGAATATGACAGTTTAAATACTTGAAAACGGTGTTTTGTATGCTTTTGCATGCTTAAAACAGCATTTTTATCTTGCTTTCACCAACATTAGCTATTACACACGACAGAAACATGAATATGACAGTTTAAATATTTGAAAACGGTGTTTTGTATGCTCTTGCATGCTGAAAACAGCTATTTTATCTTGATTTTGCAAACATAAGCCTTTACACACGACATATACATGTTACATGGTGAGAACCCCTGACCTCAGCTGCTTCTCAGGAGCGTCAGCTATCTCCTGACACATCATATTGTATTTTACTTAGAGTTAGAATTGTATTTTATAATTTAGTCTGATGTTAGTCTTGGAACAATAAAGTACATATTGTAATCCATTATTATTTGTAAAGGAAATAAAAATCTTTTTAAAAAGTGTAACAGAAGAAGCAATAAAATAATTGGCGCAGTCGTATTGGATTCTGGAAGAAGATTCATCAAGAAAAATTCTTCAGTTTCAACTGTTAATCCAGAAAAAAGAACCACAGCCCGAAGAAATTCATCGTGAATCCATCGAGGTTGATATGAAGACTTCTTCTGTATTACTTATGTAAGTTGCTTTCCTTTTAAATAATCCATTTTATGTCAGACTCCTCGCGTT
This sequence comes from Poecilus cupreus, assembly GCA_963942605.1. Lineage (NCBI taxonomy): Eukaryota > Metazoa > Arthropoda > Insecta > Coleoptera > Carabidae > Poecilus > Poecilus cupreus. The sequence goes on from CAWWDY010002494.1 coordinate 15,303, forward strand.
CATCTATCTCCATAGAGGAAAATAGTGAAAACGAGCTAGAATTAGAATATAAAAATAAAATTTTAGATATTGATTTAAGTTCATTATTTTCAACTTTACAATTAAAAGAGGGAGTTGCATTGCAAAACAATAGTTGTTCAGACATGTCGACAATCCCTAAATTTGATTCTAAACTGCTTGATATAGTACCAAAATTCGATGGTAACCCATTAGAATTATCAGCATTCTTAGACATTTCTAATACACTCATTAATAATTATTGGGATTCAAACCCACAGAACATACAAAGTGTTCAAAATATTACAGTAATTTATGGCATTTATGCTAAATTAATCGGTCCAGCACGTGAAGTTTATTCTACTTGCACAACTAAAGACTGGAAAACAGTAAAAGACGCATTAACTGCACATTTTGGCGATCAAAGAGACGAAAACGGTTTATTGTTTGACCTTGATCAATTACGTCAGAAAGATAATGAAGAATCATTACAATTTTACACTAGAGTCATGTCGAATTTAAGTGCTCTACATAATTATGTTGACATCCACGAAGATGCGAATGTCATTACTGTTGTTAAAAAGAATTTTTATAACACACACGCTTTAAAAATATTTCTAGCTGGTTTAAAAGAACCTTTAGGATCAACGATCCGAGCCATGAAACCTAATACTCTAGCAGAGGCGAGACAGTTTATCATCTCGGAAGATAACATCCGTCATCTGCAAAGATCACATTTCAACAGAAACAAAATTCAAAATTTAAAGTCAAATTCAAATTTACCGATTCGTAAACAATATTCTTTACCTCCACCACCACCAAGATTTAATAATTATTATCAACCATTCCCGAGTAACCCTATCAACTTGCAACCCAGATTTAATCAAACACCACAAAGATTTCCCACTAACCAACAAGTATTTGGAAATAAACCCAAATCCAACACCGTTAATGTATGGAAACCCCAATTCTCCACAAATCGACCTATACAACAAAGACCCACTCCTATGAGCGGAATATCACATGGTACCTTCCCAAAACCTAATACAATGATAAGTAGACCACCATACCAACAAAGACAACAAAACTATGTAGTAGAAGAATTATTTAATGTCGAACAACCGACACAGTACTATGAGGAAAATGACGAACCTTACGAGACAGATTATACCGACTATGACACACAAAATCAAATCTTTTATGCAAACGAAATTTCTGATAATAATCACGAAGAGTCACTTTGCGAAAATAACCAAAATTTTCACGAAATGAGCCTAACAACGAACCAAACATAGAGCTTCACTCGATTTATGATAAAAAAAGATTTACCGTACGTTCAAATTTCAAATCCCCCGTTAAAATTATTAATCGATACCGGCGCAACAAAGTCATTCTTAAACCCAGATATTGCTGAAAAATATTTTAAAAATTATATTAAGAAAGAAAATTTTACCATCTCTTCAATATTCCAAACAACTAAACGAGATTCTTGTATTGAAATCCCAGCATTCCCCGAATTTAATGACGACAAAAAAATAAAATTCTATCTTTTTAAATTTCATCATTTCTTTGACGGTTTAATAGGTTATGACACCCTTAAAAACTTAAATGTACAACTTAATATAAAACAATCTATTTTGAAAACACCGAATACTGAAATAAAATTATCTCATTACGAGGCTAAGAAAAAATTATTATTTTTTGCACGTATAGAACCACACACTTTAGAAACTTTAAAAATTCCCGTAAAAGTAAATAACGGTGATATATTAATACCATCAACTAAAATATTTAATTGTTTAATAAGAGAATGCATAACAAATTGTCAAGACGGATACGCACCCGTTGATATTTATAATATTACTAACGAACCCCAAGAAATAAAACTATACGAACCAATAAATGTAAATACATTTAATGAGACAGATTTTGAATTATTTTACGCTACAACCTTTAATGAATCATATGAAAAATTAAACAAATCTGATATAATAAATTTAATTCGTACCGAACACACTAACTTAGAAGAAAAATACCAAATTGAAAAATTAGTTAAATCCTATTCAGATATTTTTCATCGTGAAGGCACACCGTTAACTTTCACAAATAAAATAAAACATAAAATAACAACTAAAGATGAAATACCTGTTCACACAAAATCTTATAGATACCCTTTTATTCATAAGCCCGAAGTTGAAAGACAAATAAATAATATGTTACAACAAGGAATTATTAGACCCAGCGACTCACCCTGGTCATCCCCTATTTGGATCGTTCCAAAGAAGGCCGATGCCTCCGGAAAACAAAAATGGCGAATTGTAGTCGATTATCGAAAGATAAACGAAAAAACTACAGATGATCGTTACCCAATACCAAATATCACAGACATCTTAGATAGATTAGGACGTTCACAATATTTTTCCACCCTTGATTTGGCGAGTGGATTTCACCAAATTGAAATGCACCCAAATGATATTCAGAAAACCGCATTTAATGTTGAAAACGGACACTACGAGTATTTGCGAATGCCATTCGGACTCAAAAACGCCCCATCCACATTTCAGAGAGTAATGGATAATGTTTTAAAAGAATTTATTAATAAAACCTGTTTTGTATTCATGGATGATATCATTGTTTTCTCAGCTTCTCTTCAAGAACACATGATTAATTTAAAACAAATTTTTCAAAAATTACGTGAAAGTAACCTTAAAATCCAACTCGATAAGTCAGAATTCTTAAAAAAGGAAGTTACATTCCTTGGTCATATAATCACACCTGACGGTATTAAACCAAACCCAGAAAAAATCAGAGTTATACAAAATTATCCTTTACCAAAAACATCAAAAGAAATAAAAGCATTTTTAGGACTGTTAGGATATTACAGAAAATTTATAAAAAATTTTGCTAAATTAACAAAGCCAATGACTTCATGTTTAAAGAAAAATGCAACCATAGATATTCAAAATACTGAGTACATAAATTGCTTTAATATTTGTAAAAATTTATTATCGAACGAACCAATCTTACAATTTCCAGATTTTGAAAAACCTTTTATTTTGACAACAGACGCGAGTAATGTTGCAATAGGCGCAGTACTATCACAAGGAAAAGTCGGATCAGATTTACCGATAGCTTATGCAAGTCGCACACTCAATGACTCTGAAACTAAGTACTCAACTATAGAGAAAGAGCTTTTAGCGATAGTTTGGGCGGTCAAGCATTTCAGACCCTATTTATTTGGACGTAAATTTCTTATTTACACAGACCATCGACCATTACAATGGCTGTTCTCACTTAAAGAACCCAATTCTAAACTTGTTAGATGGCGCTTAAAGCTAGAAGAGTATGATTATCAAATAATTTATAAAAAAGGATCTTTAAATAAAAACGCAGACGCACTATCACGAATCCAAATTAATGTTAATGAAACAATTGAAGATTCAGGAGGAATATTTGATTTTATGAAAGAATTTAATAAAAGTTTTGCTGAAAATATTAAAGAAGATAAAAACAAAAAATTTGATAATAATTCATTAGCTGTTGAATATGATAACGAAATTATAGAAATCCCTGATGATGATGACACAGTGCACACAAACGTAGAAAATCCAATCGTAGGTATTCCAATTGTTGAAAAGCCAGTTAACTACGGAAAAAATCAAATTATTATTTCAGAAGTACATTACGATCCAAAGAAACCAAAAATTGTAAAACTATTTCAGAACACACAACGTATAATTATTCAAATCTCAAAAAATAATTATGTTAGAGATATAGTAAATTTTGTAAAAGAATATATTGTCCCGAAAGTGAAGTATCAATTATATTTTGAAGACCCAATATACGAAAAATTTTGTTCAGTAATCCAAAAATATTTCAAAAACTCCGAAATAAACCTTGTTAGGTATACTCAAAAACTTTTAGACATAGAAAATCAAGATGATATTAAACAAACTATACAAAATTATCATGAAAGTAAAACAAACCACCGAGGTCTCGATGAGACTGAAAATCAAATAAAAACACGATATTATTGGCCAAATCTAAGAAAATCTATTCAAACTTACATAAACGAATGTGAAATATGTTTGAAAACAAAATATGATAGAGTACCAATAAAACCAAAATTTAACATTACCCCCACTCCAACGAAACCATTTCAAATATTGCACGTAGACACAATTTCTTTAGAAAAACAAAAATTTCTTACTATTATTGATTCATTCTCAAGATACGCACAGGCTTATAAATTAAACTCAGGCCAAGGTATTGAAGTTGTAAATAATCTTGTAAAATATTTTACACATCATGGCATCCCAGACCAAGTCATTTCAGACAACGGTCTAGAATTTAAAAATTCATTAATTAGAGAACTGTTAGAAGTACACAAAATTAAATTACATTTCGTCAGTTCCCAACACCCAGAATCAAATGGCATGATTGAACGATTCCATTCAACCCTTATCGAACACATCCGATTATTAAATAATCAGGAAGAATATTCTAAAGAACCTATCGAAATAAAAATTAACTATGCACTTTTAGCATATAATAATTCCATTCATTCAGTTACAAAATTAAAACCATGTGAAATAATATCAGGACATTTAGACTCTCATTCATTATTAGATATTGAGTTAGAAAAACAATTAGTTAATAACTATATTGTTAATCATAAAGAAAAAATTAAACTGCTTTATAATAAAATTAGAGAAACAAATGAAAAATATAAACAAAAGACGATAAATTACGCAAACAAAAATCGCGAAGATCTACCGGAAATACCAGACACAGTATTCGTAAAGAATAAACAAAAACAAAGTAAAACAAAGAATAAATTTAAACCTGAACGGATTGATAAAATAAATCAGAAACTAAAGACGGCGGAAATTAAACCAGATCACGGTAATACTTCAAAAAATATTCACCTATCTAATATAAAGAGACCAAGATTAAAAACCTATCACTTTAAAAAGACAAAAAGTCGAGTTAAACCAAAAATAAAAATATTGGAAAATAAATTATTGAAAAAGTCTCCTTTGTTACAGACTAGCGATCCTTCACATGACGAAGACGCAAATAGTACAAATACAGAATTTAGCGACTAATCCCGGCATCCTTCCATTTAAATTGGGACACGCAAAAATACAAACCTCTTCCCATACCTTCTTACATTACATTGACCTTAAGTCTATCAAAAATGCAATAACTTCAACAAATGAAAATTACTTACAAATAAAAGTAATAATAGACGCAGCTACCCCAGATCTTTATCATTCTTTACACAGTTATTATAAACAATTAGAAAATGAAATTAAAACTGTTAATAATAAAATTAATTTGTTTTATCATGAAAAACGTCAAAAACGCGGCTTAATCAACCCTTTAGGCTCAATTATAAAAATAATAACAGGCAACATGGATAACGAAGATGCCAATGAAATTCATAAGAATATTTTAGAATTAGAAACACATCAAAATAAGATCGTTGCAAAATTAAATAAACAAATTTCACTCTCAAAAATGATTATGTCTAGCATCAATGAGACAATGACTATAATTATGAATAATCAATATAAAATTCAGAACAAGACGAACGAACTAGTTCAAGCAATAAACAGTACAAACTATAATTTCTTATATTATACAGAAACACACGAAACTTTGGAACAAATAAAACTTAATCTCGATTCAATATTAAATTTCATAGTAGAAATGGAAAACGCCATAACATTTGCAAATTTAAAAATTGCTCATCCTAGTATTATTCCTTATCAAGATCTAAAAGAAATTGTTAATGAATTATATTTAATTTATAATCACAAACAACTGTTATTTTCTGATGCCAATGACCTCTTAAAATATTATAATGTCATAGAAACCAAAGTACATATTTTTGAAGAAAAAGTTATGTTTTCACTAGAATTTCCTCTAGTCCACCCGGAAACCTTCGAACATTATCATTTATTCTCAATTCCCAACGAAAATAAATCAATTATTATTCCACCCTCAACCTACCTATCATTAAGCAACAATGCATATCAATACAGCAATGATGAATGCATCGATCTGCAACCAGAATTTTTGTGTAAAAGCACAAGTCTCCTACCACTACAGAAAGAAAAAGACTGTTTAATTTCAATTTTGTCATCTGAAGTTACAGCAAATAATTGTCAACGCATACCAGTCACAATGAATCAAGAAATCATTTTGAAAATTAATGAAGCACACTACATTGGAATATTTCCTAAACATCAGAAGGTACAAACAATGTGCAAGCAAAACACTATTGCTTCCTTACAAGGAACATATCTGTTCGTTGTTCCACCTACTTGCGGATTCAAAACACCCTTTTACGTCTACTCCAACAAAATGAAGATAATACCAGGTCACCCACTAAAACTAGAAAAAATTGAGATGCGAAACTCAACCGTAGCACAAGTTGAAGAATTAAAATTGGATAAATTATCACTCGACAAGCTACACCAAATTCAACTTCAAGAAACTCAAGAAGTCCCTGCAGATCCAATCGATCTACAGATCCATTATTCAAGAGGATTGACCATTTATATCGCCATCTTCACGGCTATAATAATATTACATTTTATTGTAAAACTAATCAAAAATAAAATGTTACAGAAAGTTCAAGGAAACCCAAGGGTAGTTGACGAAACTCAAGTTGTTCCACCCTAGAGTTTCTGCTTAAGGAGGGAGGTGTTACATGGTGAGAACCCCTGACCTCAGCTGCTTCTCAGGAGCGTCAGCTATCTCCTGACACATCATATTGTATTTTACTTAGAGTTAGAATTGTATTTTATAATTTAGTCTGATGTTAGTCTTGGAACAATAAAGTACATATTGTAATCCATTATTATTTGTAAAGGAAATAAAAATCTTTTTAAAAAGTGTAACAGAAGAAGCAATAAAATAATTTACATGAATATGACAGTTTAAATACTTGAAAACGGTGTTTTGTATGCTTTTGCATGCTTAAAATTGCATTTTTATCTTGCTTTCACCAACATTAGCTATTATACAAGACAGAAACATAAATATGACAGTTTAAATACTTGAAAACAGCATTTTGTATGTTTTTGCAAGCTGAAAACAGCTATTTTATCTTGATTTTGCAAACATAAGCCATTACACACGACATATTCATGAATATGACAGTTTAAATACTTAAAAACGGTGTTTTGTTTGCTTTTGTAAGCTTAAAACAGCATTTTTATCTTGCTTTCACCAACATTAGCTATTATACACGACAGAAACATGAATATGACAGTTTAAAAACTTGAAAACAGCATTTTGTATGTTTTTGCAAGCTGAAAACAGCTTTTTTATCTTAATTTTGCAAACATAACCCATTACACACGACATATACAGGAATATGACAGTTTAAATACTTGAAAACGGTGTTTTGTATGCTTTTACATGCTTAAAACAGTATTTTTATCTAGCTTTCACCAACATTAGCTATTATACACGACAGAAACATGAATATGACAGTTTAAATACTTGAAAACGGTGTTTTGTATGCTTTTGCATGCTTAAAACAGAATTTTTATCTTGTTTTTACCAACATTAGCTATTATATACGACAGAAAAATGAATATGACAGTTTAAAAACTTGAAAACAGCATTTTGTATGTTTTTGCAAGCTGTAAACAGCTATTTCATCTTGATTTTGCAAACAGAAGCCATTACACACGACATATACATGAATATGACAGTTTAAATACTTGAAAACGGTGTTTTGTTTGCTCTTGCATGCTTAAAACAGCATTTTTATCTTGCTTTCACCAACATTAGCTGTTATACACGACAGAAACATGAATATGACAATTTTAATACTTGAAAACAGCATTTTGTATGTTTTTGCAAGCTGAAAACAGCTATTTTATCTTTATTTTGCAAACATAAGCCATTACACACGACATATACATGAATATGACAGTTTAAGCACTTGAAAACGTAGTTTTGTATGCTTTTGCATGCTTATAACAGCATTTTTATCTTGCTTTTACCAACATGAGCTATTATACACGACAGAAACATGAATATGACAGTTTAAATACTTGAAAACAGCATTTTGTATGTTTTTGCAAGCTGAAAACATCTATTTTATCTTGATTTTGCAAACATAAGCCATTACACACGACATATACATGAATATGACAGTTTAAATACTTGAAAACGGTGTTTTGTATGCTTTTGCATGCTTAAAACAGCATTTTTATCTTGCTTTCACCAACATTAGCTATTATACACGACAGATACATGAATATGACAATTTAAATACTTAAAAACGGTGTTTTGTATGCTTTTGCATGCTTAAAACAGCATTTTTATCTTGATTTTCCAAACATAAGCCATTACACACGACATATACATGAATATGACAGTTTAAATACTTGAAAACGGAGTTTTGTTTGCTTTTGCATGCTTAAAACTGCATTCTTGTCTTGCTTTCACCAACATTAGCTATTATACACGACAGAAACATGAATATGACAGTTTAAATACTTAAAAACGGTGTTTTGTATGCTTTTGTATGCTTAAAACTGCATTTTTATCTTGCTTTCACCAACATTAGCTATTATACACGACAGAAACATGAATATGACAGTTTAAATACTTGAAAACAGCATTTTGTATGTTTTTGCAAGCTGAAAACAGCTATTTTATCTTGATTTTGCAAACATAAGCCATTACACACGACATATACATGAATATGACAGTTTAAGTACTTGAAAACGGTGTTTTGTATGCTTTTGCATGCTTAAAACAGCATTTTTATCTTGCTTTCACCAACATTAGCTATTATACACGACAGAAACATGAACATGACAATTTAAATACTTGAAAACAGCATTTTGCATGTTTTTGCAAGCTTATAACAGCAATTTTATCTTAAATTTGCAAACATAAGCCATTACACACGACATATATATGAATATGACAGTTTAAATACTTGAAAACAGTGTTTTGTTTGCTTTTGCATGCTTAAAACAGCATTTTTATCTAGCTTTCAACAACATTAGCTATTATACACGACAGAAACATGAATATGACAGTTTAAATACTTGAAAACAGCATTTTGTATGTTTTTGCAAGCAGAAAACAGCTATTTTATCTTGATTTTGCAAACATAAGCCATTACACACGACATATACATGAATACGACAGTTTAAATATTTGAAAACGGTGTTTTGTATGCTTTTGTATGCTTAAACAGCATTTTTATCTTGCTTTCACCAACAGTAGCTATTATACACGACAGAAACATGAATATGACCGTTAAAATACTTGAAAACAGCATTTTGTATGTTTTTGCAAGCTGAAAACAGCTATTTTATCTTGATTTTGCAAACATAAGCCATTTCACACGACATATACATGAATATGACAGTTTAATACTTGAAAACGGTGTTTTGTATGCTTTTGTATGCTTAAACAGCATTTATATCTTGCTTTCACCAACATTAGCTATTATACACGACAGAAACATGAATATGACAGTTTAAATACTTGGGAACAGCATTTTGTATGTTTTTGCAAGCTAAAATCAGCTCTTTTATCTTGATTTTGCAAACATAATCCATTACACACAACATATACATGAATATGACAGTTTAAATACTTGAAAACGGTGTTTTGTATGCTTTTGAATGCTTAAAACAGCATTTTTATCTTGCTTTCACCAACATTAGCTATTCTACGCGACAGAGACATGAATATGACAATTTAAATACTTAAAAACGGTGTTTTGTATGCTTTGCATGCTTAAAACAGCATTTTTATCTTGATTATCCAAACATAAGCCATTACACACGACATATACATGAATATGACAGTTTAAATACTTGAAAACGGAGTTTTGTATGCTTTTGCATGCTTAAAACAGCATTCTTGTCTTGCTTTCACCAACATTAGCTATTATACACGACAGAAACATGAATATGACAATTTAAATTCTTGAAAACAGCATTTTGTATGTTTTTGCAAGCTGATAACAGCTATTTTATCTTGATTTTGCAAACGTAAGCCATTACACACGACATATACATGAATATGACAGTTTAAATACTTGAAAACGGTGATTTGTATGCTTTTGCATTCTTAAAACAGCATTTTTATTTTGCTTTCACCAACATTAGCTATTATACACGATAGAAACATGAATATGACAGTTTAAATACTTAAAAACGGTGTTTTGTATGCTTTTGTATGCTTAAAACTGCATTTTTATCTTGGTTTCACCAACATTAGCTATTATACACGACAGAAACATGAATATGACAGTTTAAATACTTGAAAACAGCATTTTGTATGTTTTTGCAAGCTGAAAACAGCTATTTTATCTTGATTTTGCAAACATAAGCCATTACACACGACATATACATGAATATGACAGTTTAAATACTTGAAAACGGTGTTTTGTATGCTTTTGCATTCTTAAAACAGCATTTTTATTTTGCTTTCACCAACATTAGCTATTCTAAACGACAGAAACATTAATATAACAGTTTAAATATTTGAAAACAGCATTTTGTATGTTTTTGCAAGCTAAAAACAGCTATTTTATCTTGATTTTGCAAACATAAGACATTACACTAGACAAATACATGAATATGATAGTTTAAATACTTGAAAACGGTGTTTTGTATGCTTTTGTTTGCTTAAAACAGCATTTTTTATCTTGCTTTCACCAACATTAGATATTATACACGACAGAAACATGAATATGACAGTTTAAATATTTGAAAACGGTGTTTTGTATGCTCTTGCATGCTGAAAACAGCTATTTTATCTTGATTTTGCAAACATAAGCCTTTACACACGACATATACATGAATATGACAGTTTAAATACTTGAAAACGGTGTTTTGTATGCTTTTGCATGCTTAAAATTGCATTTTTATCTTGCTTTCACCAACATTAGCTATTATACAAGACAGAAACATAAATATGACAGTTTAAATAAATGAAAACAGCATTTTGTATGTTTTTGCAAGCTGAAAACAGCTATTTTATCTTGATTTTGCAAACATAAGCCATTACACACGACATATTCATGAATATGACAGTTTAAATACTTAAAAACGGTGTTTTGTTTGCTTTTGTAAGCTTAAAACAGCATTTTTATCTTGCTTTCACCAACATTAGCTATTATACACGACAGAAACATGAATATGACAGTTTAAAAACTTGAAAACAGCATTTTGTATGTTTTTGCAAGCTGAAAACAGCTTTTTTATCTTAATTTTGCAAACATAACCCATTACACACGACATATACAGGAATATGCCAGTTTAAATACTTGAAAACGGTGTTTTGTATGCTTTTACATGCTTAAAACAGTATTTTTATCTAGCTTTCACCAACATTAGCTATTATACACGACAGAAACATGAATATGACAGTTTAAATACTTGAAAACGGTGTTTTGTATGCTTTTGCATGCTTAAAACAGAATTTTTATCTTGTTTTTACCAACATTAGCTATTATACACGACAGAAAAATGAATATGACAGTTTAAAAACTTGAAAACAGCATTTTAAATGTTTTTGCAAGCTGTAAACAGCTATTTCATCTTGATTTTGCAAACAAAAGCCATTACACACGACATATACATGAATATGACAGTTTAAATACTTGAAAACGGTGTTTTGTTTGCTCTTGCATGCTTAAAACAGCATTTTTATCTTGCTTTCACCAACATTAGCTATTATACACGACAGAAACATGAATATGACAATTTTAATACTTGAAAACAGCATTTTGTATGTTTTTGCAAGCTGAAAACAGCTATTTTATCTTTATTTTGCAAACATAAGCCATTACACACGACATATACATGAATATGACAGTTTAAGTACTTGAAAACGTAGTTTTGTATGCTTTTGCATGCTTATAACAGCATTTTTATCTTGCTTTTACCAACATGAGCTATTATACACGACAGAAACATGAATATGACAGTTTAAATACTTGAAAACAGCATTTTGTATGTTTTTGCAAGCTGAAAACATCTATTTTATCTTGATTTTGCAAACATAAGCCATTACACACGACATATACATGAATATGACAGTTTAAATACTTGAAAACGGTGTTTTGTATGCTTTTGCATGCTTAAAACAGCATTTTTATCTTGCTTTCACCAACATTAGCTATTATACACGACAGATACTTGAATATGACAATTTAAATACTTAAAAACGGTGTTTTGTATGCTTTTGCATGCTTAAAACAGCATTTTTATCTTGATTTTCCAAACATATGCCATTACACACGACATATACATGAATATGACAGTTTAAATACTTGAAAACGGAGTTTTGTATGCTTTTGCATGCTTAAAACAGCATTCTTGTCTAGCTTTCACCAACATTAGCTATTATACACGACAGAAACATGAATATGCCAGTTTAAATACTTAAAAACGGTGTTTTGTATGCTTTTGTATGCTTAAAACTGCATTTTTATCTTGCTTTTACCAACATTAGCTATTATACACGACAGAAACATGAATATGACAATTTAAATACTAGAAAACAGCATTTTCTATGTTTTTGCAAGCTGAAAACAGCTATTTTATCTTGATTTTGCAAACATAAGACATTACACTAGACAAATACATGAATATGACAGTTTAAATACTTGAAAACGGTGTTTTGTATGCTTTTGTATGCTTAAAACAGCATTATTTATCTTGCTTTCACCAAAATTAGATATTATACACGACAGAAACATGAATATGACAGTTTAAATACTTGAAAACAGCATTTTGTATGTTTTTGCAAGCTGAAAACATCTATTTTATCTTGATTTAGCAAACATAAGCCATTACACACGACATATACATGAATATGACAGTTTAAATACTTGAAAACGGTGTTTTGTATGCTTTTGCATGCTTAAAACAGCATTTTTATCTTGCTTTCACCAACATTAGCTATTATACACGACAGATACATGAATATGACAATTTAAATACTTAAAAACGGTGTTTTGTATGCTTTTGCATGCTTAAAACAGCATTTTTATCTTGATTTTCCAAACATAAGCCATTACACACAACATATACATGAATATGACAGTTTAAATACTTGAAAACGGAGTTTTGTATGCTTTTGCATGCTTAAAACAGCATTCTTGTCTTGCTTTCACCAACATTAGCTATTATACACGACGGAAACATGAATATGACAGTTTAAATACTTAAAAACGGTGTTTTGAATGCTTTTGTATGCTTAAAACTGCATTTTTATCTTGCTTTCACCAACATTAGCTATTATACACGACAGAAACATGAATATGACAGTTTAAATACTTGAAAACAGCATTTTGTATGTTTTTGCAAGCTGAAAACAGCTATTTTATCTTGATTTTGCAAAACATAAGCCATTACACACGACATATACATGAATATGATAGTTCAAATACTTGAAAACGGTGTTTTGTATGCTTTTGCATGCTTAAAACTGCATTTTTTATCTTGCTTTCACCAACATTAGCTATTATACACGACAGAAACATGAATATGACAGTTTAAATACTTGAAAACAGCATTTTGTATGTTTTTGTAAGCTGAAAACAGCTATTTTATCTTGATTTTGCAAACATAAGCCATTACACACGACATATACATGAATATGACAGTTTAAATACTTGAAAACGGTGTTTTGTATGCTTTTGCATGCTTAAAACAGCATTTTTATTTTGCTTTCACCAACGTTAGCTATTCTAAACGACAGAAACATTAATATAACAGTTTAAATATTTGAAAACAGCATTTTGTATGTTTTTGCAAGCTAAAAACAGCTATTTTATCTTGATTTTGCAAACATAAGACATTACACTAGACAAATACGTGAATATGACAGTTTAAATACTTGAAAACGGTGTTTTGTATGCTTTTGTATGCTTAAAACAGCATTATTTATCTTGCTTTCACCAACATTAGATATTATACACGACAGAAACATGAATATGACAGTTTAAATACTTGAAAACAGCATTTTGTATGTTTTTGCAAGCTGAAAACATCTATTTTATCTTGATTTTGCAAACATAAGCCATTACACACGACATATACATGAATATGACAGTTTAAATACGTGAAAACGGTGTTTTGTATGCTTTTGTATGCTTAAAACAGCATTATTTATCTTGGCTTTCACCAACATTAGATATTATACACGACAGAAACATAAATATGACAGTTTAAATACTTGAAAAGAGCATTTTGTATGTTTTTGCAAGCTGAAAACAGCTATTTTATCTTGATTTTGCAAACATAAGCCATTACACACGACATCTTCATGAATATGACAGTTTAAATACTTAAAAACGGTGTTTTGTTTGCTTTTGTAAGCTTAAAACAGCATTTTTATCTTGCTTTCACCAACATTAGCTATTATACACGACAGAAACATGAATATGACAATTTAAATACTAGAAAACAGCATTTTCTATGTTTTTGCAAGCTGAAAACAGCTATTTTATCTTGATTTTGCAAACATAAGACATTACACTAGACAAATACATGAATATGACAGTTTAAATACTTGAAAAACGGTGTTTTGTATGCTTTTTGTATGCTTAAAACAGCATTATTTATCTTGCTTTCACCAACATTAGATATTATACACGACAGAAACATGAATATGACAGTTTAAATACTTGAAAACAGCATTTTGTATGTTTTTGCAAGCTGAAAACATCTATTTTATCTTGATTTTGCAAACATAAGCCATTACACACGACATATACATGAATATGACAGTTTAAATACTTGAAAACGGTGTTTTGTATGCTTTTGCATACTTAAAACAGCATTTTTATCTTGCTTTCACCAACATTAGCTATTATACACGACAGATGCATGAATATGACAATTTAAATTCTTAAAAACGGTGTTTTGTATGCTTTTGCATGCTTAAAACAGCATTTTTATCTTGATTTTCCAAACATATGCCATTACACACGACAGAAA
>CAWWDY010002495.1:0-42369 GCA_963942605.1 Poecilus cupreus
CACGAAAGAAACATGAATTTATCAGTTTGAATAGTTAAAAACAGCGTTTTTCTATGTTTTTGCAAGTTTAAAACAGCAATTTTATCGTCATTTCTCATAAATCGCCGTTTCACACGAAAGAAACATGAATTTGTCAGTTTGAATAGTTAAAAACAGCGTTTTTCTATGTTTTTGCAAGTTTAAAACAGCAATTTTATCGTCATTTCTCATAAATCGCCGTTTCACACGAAAGAAACATGAATTTGTCAGTTTGAATAGTTCAAAACAGCGTTTTTCTATGTTTTTGCAAGTTTAAAACAGCAATTTTATCGTCATTTCTCATAAATCGCCGTTTCACACGAAAGAAACATGAATTTGTAAGTTTGAATAGTTCAAAACAGCGTTTTTCTATGTTTTTCATGTTTAAAACAGCAATTTTATTGTCATTTCTCATAAATCGCCGTTTCACACGAAAGAAACATGAATTTGTCAGTTTGAATAGTTAAAAACAGCGTTTTTCTATGTTTTTGCAAGTTTAAAAAAACAGCAATTTTATCGTCATTTCTCATAAATCGCCGTTTCACATGAAAGAAACATGAATTTATCAGTTTGAATAGTTCAAAACAGCGTTTTTCTTTGTTTTTGCAAGTTTAAAACAGCAATTTTATCGTCATTTCTCATAAATCGCCGTTTCACACGAAAGAAACATGAATTTATCAGTTTGAATAGTTCAAAACAGCGTTTTTCTATGTTTTTGCAAGTTTAAAACAGCAGTTTTATCGTGATTTCACAAAAATCCACCGTTTCGAACGAAAGAAACCTGAATTTATCAGCTTGAATAGTTAAAAACAGCGTTTTTCTATGTTTTTGCAAGTTTAAAACAGCAATTTTATCGTCATTTCTCATAAATCGCCGTTTCACACGAGAGAAACATGAATTTATCAGTTTGAATAGTTAAAAACAGCGTTTTTCTATGTTTTTGCAAGTTTAAAACAGCAATTTTATCGTCATTTCTCATAAATCGCCGTTTCACACGAAAGAAACATGAATTTGTCAGTTTGAATAATTCAAAACAGCGTTTTTCTATGTTTTTGCAAGTTTAAAACAGCAATTTTATCGTTATTTCTCATAAATCGCCGTTTCACATGAAAGAAACATGAATTTATCAGTTTGAATAGTTCAAAACAGCGTTTTTCTATGTTTTTGCAAGTTTAAAACAGCAGTTTTATCGTGATTTCACAAAAATCCACCGTTTCGAACGAAAGAAACCTGAATTTATCAGTTTGAATAGTTAAAAACAGCGTTTTTCTATGTTTTTGCAAGTTTAAAACAGCAATTTTATCGTCATTTCTCATAAATCGCCGTTTCACACGAAAGAAACATGAATTTATCAGTTTGAATAGTTAAAAACAGCGTTTTTCTATGTTTTTGCAAGTTTAAAACAGCAATTTTATCGTCATTTCTCATAAATCGCCGTTTCACACGAAAGAAACATGAATTTGTCAGTTTGAATAGTTAAAAACAGCGTTTTTCTATGTTTTTGCAAGTTTAAAACAGCAATTTTATCGTCATTTCTCATAAATCGCCGTTTCACACGAAAGAAACATGAATTTGTCAGTTTGAATAGTTCAAAACAGCGTTTTTCTATGTTTTTGCAAGTTTAAAACAGCAATTTTATCGTCATTTCTCATAAATCGCCGTTTCACACGAAAGAAAATAGTTTTTCTATGTTTTTGCAAGTTTAAAACAGCAATTTTATCGTCATTTCTCATAAATCGCCGTTTCACACGAAAGAAACATGAATTTGTAAGTTTGAATAGTTCAAAACAGCGTTTTTTCTATGTTTTTGCAAGTTTAAAACAGCAATTTTATCGTCATTTCTCATAAATCGCCGTTTCACACGAAAGAAACATGAATTTATCAGTTTGAATAGTTAAAAACAGCGTTTTTCTATGTTTTTGCAAGTTTAAAACAGCAATTTTATCGTCATTTCTCATAAATCGCCGTTTCACACGAAAGAAACATGAATTTGTCAGTTTGAATAGTTCAAAACAGCGTTTTTCTATGTTTTTGCAAGTTTAAAACAGCAATTTTATCGTCATTTCTCATAAATCGCCGTTTCACATGAAAGAAACATGAATTTATCAGTTTGAATAGTTCAAAACAGCGTGTTTCTATGTTTTTGCAAGTTTAAAACAGCAGTTTTATCGTGATTTCACAAAAATCCACCGTTTCGAACGAAAGAAACCTGAATTTATCAGTTTGAATAGTTAAAAACAGCGTTTTTCTATGTTTTTGCAAGTTTAAAACAGCAATTTTATCGTCATTTCTCATAAATCGCCGTTTCACACGAAAGAAACATGAATTTGTCAGTTTGAATAGTTCAAAACAGCGTTTTTCTATGTTTTTTCATGTTTAAAACAGCAATTTTATCGTCATTTCTCATAAATCGCCGTTTCACATGAAAGAAACATGAATTTATCAGTTTGAATAGTTCAAAACAGCGTTTTTCTTTGTTTTTGCAAGTTTAAAACAGCAATTTTATCGTCATTTCTCATAAATCGCCGTTTCACACGAAAGAAACATGAATTTATCAGTTTGAATAGTTCAAAACAGCGTTTTTCTATGTTTTTGCAAGTTTAAAACAGCAGTTTTATCGTGATTTCACAAAAATCCACCGTTTCGAACGAAAGAAACCTGAATTTATCAGCTTGAATAGTTAAAAACAGCGTTTTTCTATGTTTTTGCAAGTTTAAAACAGCAATTTTATCGTCATTTCTCATAAATCGCCGTTTCACACGAAAGAAACATGAATTTATCAGTTTGAATAGTTAAAAACAGCGTTTTTCTATGTTTTTGCAAGTTTAAAACAGCAATTTTATCGTCATTTCTCATAAATCGCCGTTTCACACGAAAGAAACATGAATTTGTCAGTTTGAATAGTTCAAAACAGCGTTTTTCTATGTTTTTTCATGTTTAAAACAGCAATTTTATCGTCATTTCTCATAAATCGCCGTTTCACACGAAAGAAACATGAATTTATCAGTTTGAATAGTTCAAAACAGCGTTTTTCTTTGTTTTTGCAAGTTTAAAACAGCAGTTTTATCGTGATTTCACAAAAATCCACCGTTTCGAACGAAAGAAACCTGAATTTATCAGTTTGAATAGTTAAAAACAGCGTTTTTCTATGTTTTTGCAAGTTTAAAACAGCAATTTTATCGTCATTTCTCATAAATCGCCGTTTCACACGAAAGAAACATGAATTTGTCAGTTTGAATAGTTCAAAACAGCGTTTTTCTATGTTTTTGCAAGTTTAAAACAGCAATTTTATCGTCATTTCTCATAAATCGCCGTTTCACACGAAAGAAAATAGTTTTTCTATGTTTTTGCAAGTTTAAAACAGCAATTTTATCGTCATTTCTCATAAATCGCCGTTTCACACGAAAGAAACATGAATTTGTAAGTTTGAATAGTTCAAAACAGCGTTTTTCTATGTTTTTGCAAGTTTAAAACAGCAATTTTATCGTCATTTCTCATAAATCGCCGTTTCACACGAAAGAAACATGAATTTGTCAGTTTGAATAGTTCAAAACAGCGTTTTTCTATGTTTTTTCATGTTTAAAACAGCAATTTTATTGTCATTTCTCATAAATCGCCGTTTCACACGAAAGAAACATGAATTTGTCAGTTTGAATAGTTAAAAACAGCGTTTTTCTATGTTTTTGCAAGTTTAAAACAGCAATTTCATCGTCATTTCTCATAAATCGCCGTTTCACACGAAAGAAACATGAATTTGTCAGTTTGAATAGTTCAAAACAGCGTTTTTCTATGTTTTTGCAAGTTTAAAACAGCAATTTTATCGTCATTTCTCATAAATCGCCGTTTCACACGAAAGAAACATGAATTTATCAGTTTGAATAGTTCAAAACAGCGTTTTTCTATGTTTTTGCAAGTTTAAAACAGCAGTTTTATCGTGATTTCACAAAAATCCACCGTTTCGAACAAAAGAAACCTGAATTTATCAGCTTCAATAGTTAAAAACAGCGTTTTTCTATGTTTTTGCAAGTTTAAAACAGCAATTTTATCGTCATTTCTCATAAATCGCCGTTTCACACGAAAGAAACATGAATTTATCAGTTTGAATAGTTAAAAACAGCGTTTTTCTATGTTTTTGCAAGTTTAAAACAGCAATTTTATCGTCATTTCTCATAAATCGCCGTTTCACACGAAAGAAACATGAATTTGTCAGTTTGAATAGTTCAAAACAGCGTTTTTCTATGTTTTTGCAAGTTTAAAACAGCAATTTTATCGTCATTTCTCATAAATCGCCGTTTCACATGAAAGAAACATGAATTTATCAGTTTGAATAGTTCAAAACAGCGTGTTTCTATGTTTTTGCAAGTTTAAAACAGCAGTTTTATCGTGATTTCACAAAAATCCACCGTTTCGAACGAAAGAAACCTGAATTTATCAGTTTGAATAGTTAAAAACAGCGTTTTTCTATGTTTTTGCAAGTTTAAAACAGCAATTTTATCGTCATTTCTCATAAATCGCCGTTTCACACGAAAGAAACATGAATTTGTAAGTTTGAATAGTTCAAAACAGCGTTTTTCTATGTTTTTCATGTTTAAAACAGCAATTTTATTGTCATTTCTCATAAATCGCCGTTTCACACGAAAGAAACATGAATTTGTCAGTTTGAATAGTTAAAAACAGCGTTTTTCTATGTTTTTGCAAGTTTAAAAAAACAGCAATTTTATCGTCATTTCTCATAAATCGCCGTTTCACATGAAAGAAACATGAATTTATCAGTTTGAATAGTTCAAAACAGCGTTTTTCTTTGTTTTTGCAAGTTTAAAACAGCAATTTTATCGTCATTTCTCATAAATCGCCGTTTCACACGAAAGAAACATGAATTTATCAGTTTGAATAGTTCAAAACAGCGTTTTTCTATGTTTTTGCAAGTTTAAAACAGCAGTTTTATCGTGATTTCACAAAAATCCACCGTTTCGAACGAAAGAAACCTGAATTTATCAGCTTGAATAGTTAAAAACAGCGTTTTTCTATGTTTTTGCAAGTTTAAAACAGCAATTTTATCGTCATTTCTCATAAATCGCCGTTTCACACGAAAGAAACATGAATTTATCAGTTTGAATAGTTAAAAACAGCGTTTTTCTATGTTTTTGCAAGTTTAAAACAGCAATTTTATCGTCATTTCTCATAAATCGCCGTTTCACACGAAAGAAACATGAATTTGTCAGTTTGAATAATTCAAAACAGCGTTTTTCTATGTTTTTGCAAGTTTAAAACAGCAATTTTATCGTCATTTCTCATAAATCGCCGTTTCACATGAAAGAAACATGAATTTATCAGTTTGAATAGTTCAAAACAGCGTTTTTCTATGTTTTTGCAAGTTTAAAACAGCAGTTTTATCGTGATTTCACAAAAATCCACCGTTTCGAACGAAAGAAACCTGAATTTATCAGTTTGAATAGTTAAAAACAGCGTTTTTCTATGTTTTTGCAAGTTTAAAACAGCAATTTTATCGTCATTTCTCATAAATCGCCGTTTCACACGAAAGAAACATGAATTTATCAGTTTGAATAGTTAAAAACAGCGTTTTTCTATGTTTTTGCAAGTTTAAAACAGCAATTTTATCGTCATTTCTCATAAATCGCCGTTTCACACGAAAGAAACATGAATTTGTCAGTTTGAATAGTTCAAAACAGAGTTTTTCTATGTTTTTGCAAGTTTAAAACAGCAATTTTATCGTCATTTCTCATAAATCGCCGTTTCACACGAAAGAAACATGAATTTGTCAGTTTGAATAGTTCAAAACAGCGTTTTTCTATGTTTTTGCAAGTTTAAAACAGCAATTTTATCGTCATTTCTCATAAATCGCCGTTTCACACGAAAGAAACATGAATTTGTCAGTTTTAATAGTTAAAAACAGCGTTTTTCTATGTTTTTTCATGTTTAAAACAGCAATTTTATCGTCATTTCTCATAAATCGCCGTTTCACACGAAAGAAACATGAATTTGTCAGTTTGAATAGTTAAAAACAGCGTTTTTCTATGTTTTTGCAAGTTTAAAACAGCAATTTCATCGTCATTTCTCATAAATCGCCGTTTCACACGAAAGAAACATGAATTTGTCATTTTGAATAGTTCAAAACAGCGTTTTTCTATGTTTTTTCATGTTTAAAACAGCAATTTTATTGTCATTTCTCATAAATCGCCGTTTCACACGAAAGAAACATGAATTTGTCAGTTTGAATAGTTAAAAACAGCGTTTTTCTATGTTTTTGCAAGTTTAAAACAGCAATTTCATCGTCATTTCTCATAAATCGCCGTTTCACACGAAAGAAACATAAATTTGTCAGTTTGAATAGTTCAAAACAGCGTTTTTCTATGTTTTTGCAAGTTTAAAACAGCAATTTTATCGTCATTTCTCATAAATCGCCGTTTCACACGAAAGAAACATGAATTTATCAGTTTGAATAGTTCAAAACTGCGTTTTTCTATGTTTTTGCAAGTATAAAACAGCAGTTTTATCGTGATTTCACAAAAATCCACCGTTTCGAACGAAAGAAACCTGAATTTATCAGCTTGAATAGTTAAAAACAGCGTTTTTCTATGTTTTTGCAAGTTTAAAACAGCAATTTTATCGTCATTTCTCATAAATCGCCGTTTCACACGAAAGAAACATGAATTTGTGAGTTTGAATAGTTCAAAACAGCGTTTTTCTATGTTTTTTCATGTTTAAAACAGCAATTTTATCGTCATTTCTCATAAATCGCCGTTTCACACGAAAGAAACATGAATTTATCAGTTTGAATAGTTCAAAACAGCGTTTTTCTATGTTTTTGCAAGTTTAAAACAGCAGTTTAATCGTGATTTCACAAAAATCCACCGTTTCGAACGAAAGAAACCTGAATTTTTCAGTTTGAATAGTTAAAAACAGCGTTTTTCTATGTTTTTGCAAGTTTAAAACAGCAATTTTATCGTCATTTCTCATAAATCGCCGTTTCACACGAAAGAAACATGAATTTGTCAGTTTGAATAGTTCAAAACAGCGTTTTTCTATGTTTTTTCATGTTTAAAACAGCAATTTTATCGTCATTTCTCATAAATCGCCGTTTCACACGAAAGAAACATGAATTTATCAGTTTGAATAGTTCAAAACAGCGTTTTTCTTTGTTTTTGCAAGTTTAAAACAGCAGTTTTATCGTGATTTCACAAAAATCCACCGTTTCGAACGAAAGAAACCTGAATTTATCAGTTTGAATAGTTAAAAACAGCGTTTTTCTATGTTTTTGCAAGTTTAAAACAGCAATTTTATCGTCATTTCTCATAAATCGCCGTTTCACACGAAAGAAACATGAATTTGTCAGTTTGAATAGTTCAAAACAGCGTTTTTCTATGTTTTTGCAAGTTTAAAACAGCAATTTTATCGTCATTTCTCATAAATCGCCGTTTCACACGAAAGAAAATAGTTTTTCTATGTTTTTGCAAGTTTAAAACAGCAATTTTATCGTCATTTCTCATAAATCGCCGTTTCACACGAAAGAAACATGAATTTGTAAGTTTGAATAGTTCAAAACAGCGTTTTTCTATGTTTTTTCATATTTAAAACAGCAATTTTATTGTCATTTCTCATAAATCGCCGTTTCACACGAAAGAAACATGAATTTGTCAGTTTGAATAGTTAAAAACAGCGTTTTTCTATGTTTTTGCAAGTTTAAAACAGCAATTTCATCGTCATTTCTCATAAATCGCCGTTTCACACGAAAGAAAATAGTTTTTCTATGTTTTTGCAAGTTTAAAACAGCAATTTTATCGTCATTTCTCATAAATCGCCGTTTCACACGAAAGAAACATGAATTTGTAAGTTTGAATAGTTCAAAACAGCGTTTTTCTATGTTTTTGCAAGTTTAAAACAGCAATTTTATCGTCATTTCTCATAAATCGCCGTTTCACACGAAAGAAACATGAATTTGTCAGTTTGAATAGTTCAAAACAGCGTTTTTCTATGTTTTTTCATATTTAAAACAGCAATTTTATTGTCATTTCTCATAAATCGCCGTTTCACACGAAAGAAACATGAATTTGTCAGTTTGAATAGTTAAAAACAGCGTTTTTCTATGTTTTTGCAAGTTTAAAACAGCAATTTCATCGTCATTTCTCATAAATCGCCGTTTCACACGAAAGAAACATGAATTTGTCAGTTTGAATAGTTCAAAACAGCGTTTTTCTATGTTTTTGCAAGTTTAAAACAGCAATTTTATCGTCATTTCTCATAAATCGCCGTTTCACACGAAAGAAACATGAATTTATCAGTTTGAATAGTTCAAAACAGCGTTTTTCTATGTTTTTGCAAGTTTAAAACAGCAGTTTTATAGTGATTTCACAAAAATCCACCGTTTCGAACGAAAGAAACCTGAATTTATCAGCTTGAATAGTTAAAAACAGCGTTTTTCTATGTTTTTGCAAGTTTAAAACAGCAATTTTATCGTCATTTCTCATAAATCGCCGTTTCACACGAAAGAAACATAAATTTATCAGTTTGAATAGTTAAAAACAGCGTTTTTCTATGTTTTTGCAAGTTTAAAACAGCAATTTTATCGTCATTTCTCATAAATCGCCGTTTCACACGAAAGAAACCTGAATTTATCAGTTTGAATAGTTCAAAACAGCGTTTTTCTTTGTTTTTGCAAGTTTAAAACAGCAATTTTATCGTCATTTCTCATAAATCGCCGTTTCACACGAAAGAAACATGAATTTATCAGTTTGAATAGTTCAAAACAGCGTTTTTCTATGTTTTTGCAAGTTTAAAACAGCAGTTTTATCGTGATTTCACAAAAATCCACCGTTTCGAACGAAAGAAATCTGAATTTATCAGCTTGAATAGTTAAAAACAGCGTTTTTCTATGTTTTTGCAAATTTAAAACAGCAATTTTATCGTCATTTCTCATAAATCGCCGTTTCACACGAAAGAAACATGAATTTATCAGTTTGAATAGTTAAAAACAGCGTTTTTCTATGTTTTTGCAAGTTTAAAACAGCAATTTTATCGTCATTTCTCATAAATCGCCGTTTCACACGAAAGAAACATGAATTTGTCAGTTTGAATAATTCAAAACAGCGTTTTTCTATGTTTTTGCAAGTTTAAAACAGCAATTTTATCGTCATTTCTCATAAATCGCCGTTTCACATGAAAGAAACATGAATTTATCAGTTTGAATAGTTCAAAACAGCGTTTTTCTATGTTTTTGCAAGTTTAAAACAGCAGTTTTATCGTGATTTCACAAAAATCCACCGTTTCGAACGAAAGAAACCTGAATTTATCAGTTTGAATAGTTAAAAACAGCGTTTTTCTATGTTTTTGCAAGTTTAAAACAGCAATTTTATCGTCATTTCTCATAAATCGCCGTTTCACACGAAAGAAACATGAATTTATCAGTTTGAATAGTTAAAAACAGCGTTTTTCTATGTTTTTGCAAGTTTAAAACAGCAATTTTATCGTCATTTCTCATAAATCGCCGTTTCACACGAAAGAAACATGAATTTGTCAGTTTGAATAGTTCAAAACAGAGTTTTTCTATGTTTTTGCAAGTTTAAAACAGCAATTTTATCGTCATTTCTCATAAATCGCCGTTTCACACGAAAGAAACATGAATTTGTCAGTTTGAATAGTTCAAAACAGCGTTTTTCTATGTTTTTGCAAGTTTAAAACAGCAATTTTATCGTCATTTCTCATAAATCGCCGTTTCACACGAAAGAAACATGAATTTGTCAGTTTTAATAGTTAAAAACAGCGTTTTTCTATGTTTTTTCATGTTTAAAACAGCAATTTTATCGTCATTTCTCATAAATCGCCGTTTCACACGAAAGAAACATGAATTTGTCAGTTTGAATAGTTAAAAACAGCGTTTTTCTATGTTTTTGCAAGTTTAAAACAGCAATTTCATCGTCATTTCTCATAAATCGCCGTTTCACACGAAAGAAACATGAATTTGTCAGTTTGAATAGTTCAAAACAGCGTTTTTCTATGTTTTTGCAAGTTTAAAACAGCAATTTTATCGTCATTTCTCATAAATCGCCGTTTCACACGAAAGAAACATGAATTTATCAGTTTGAATAGTTCAAAACAGCGTTTTTCTATGTTTTTGCAAGTTTAAAACAGCAGTTTTATCGTGATTTCACAAAAATCCACCGTTTCGAACGAAAGAAACCTGAATTTATCAGCTTGAATAGTTAAAAACAGCGTTTTTCTATGTTTTTGCAAGTTTAAAACAGCAATTTTATCGTCATTTCTCATAAATCGCCGTTTCACACGAAAGAAACATGAATTTATCAGTTTGAATAGTTAAAAACAGCGTTTTTCTATGTTTTTGCAAGTTTAAAACAGCAATTTTATCGTCATTTCTCATAAATCGCCGTTTCACACGAAAGAAACATGAATTTGTCAGTTTGAATAGTTCAAAACAGCGTTTTTCTATGTTTTTGCAAGTTTAAAACAGCAATTTTATCGTCATTTCTCATAAATCGCCGTTTCACATAAAAGAAACATGAATTTATCAGTTTGAATAGTTCAAAACAGCGTTTTTCTATGTCTTTGCAAGTTTAAAACAGCAGTTTTATCGTGATTTCACAAAAATCCACCGTTTCGAACGAAAGAAACCTGAATTTATCAGTTTGAATAGTTAAAAACAGCGTTTTTCTATGTTTTTGCAAGTTTAAAACAGCAATTTTATCGTCATTTCTCATAAATCGCCGTTTCACACGAAAGAAACATGAATTTGTCAGATTGAATAGTTCAAAACAGCGTTTTTCTATGTTTTTTCATGTTTAAAACAGCAATTTTATTGTCATTTCTTATAAATCGCCGTTTCACACGAAAGAAACATGAATTTATCAGTTTGAATAGTTCAAAACAGCGTTTTTCTTTGTTTTTGCAAGTTTAAAACAGCAATTTTATCGTCATTTCTCATAAATCGCCGTTTCACACGAAAGAAACATGAATTTATCAGTTTGAATAGTTCAAAACAGCGTTTTTCTATGTTTTTGCAAGTTTAAAACAGCAGTTTTATCGTGATTTCACAAAAATCCACCGTTTCGAACGAAAGAAACCTGAATTTATCAGCTTGAATAGTTAAAAACAGCGTTTTTCTATGTTTTTGCAAGTTTAAAACAGCAATTTTATCGTCATTTCTCATAAATCGCCGTTTCACACGAAAGAAACATGAATTTATCAGTTTGAATAGTTAAAAACAGCGTTTTTCTATGTTTTTGCAAGTTTAAAACAGCAATTTTATCGTCATTTCTCATAAATCGCCGTTTCACACGAAAGAAACATGACTTTGTCAGTTTGAATAGTTCAAAACAGCGTTTTTCTATGTTTTTGCAAGTTTAAAACAGCAATTTTATCGTCATTTCTCATAAATCGCCGTTTCACATGAAAGAAACATGAATTTATCAGTTTGAATAGTTCAAAACAGCGTTTTTCTATGTTTTTGCAAGTTTAAAACAGCAGTTTTATCGTGATTTCACAAAAATCCACCGTTTCGAACGAAAGAAACCTGAATTTATCAGTTTGAATAGTTAAAAACAGCGTTTTTCTATGTTTTTGCAAGTTTAAAACTGCAATTTTATCGTCATTTCTCATAAATCGCCGTTTCACACGAAAGAAACATGAATTTATCAGTTTGAATAGTTAAAAACAGCGTTTTTCTATGTTTTTGCAAGTTTAAAACAGCAATTTTATCGTCATTTCTCATAAATCGCCGTTTCACACGAAAGAAACATGAATTTGTCAGTTTGAATAGTTCAAAACAGAGTTTTTCTATGTTTTTGCAAGTTTAAAACAGCAATTTTATCGTCATTTCTCATAAATCGCCGTTTCACACGAAAGAAACATGAATTTGTCAATTTGAATAGTTCAAAACAGCGTTTTTCTATGTTTTTTCATGTTTAAAACAGCAATTTTATTGTCATTTTTCATAAATCGCCGTTTCACACGAAAGAAACATGAATTTGTCAGCTTGAATATTTAAAAACAGCGTTTTTCTATGTTTTTGCAAGTTTAAAACAGCAATTTTATCGTCATTTCTCATAAATCGCCGTTTCACACGAAAGAAACATGAATTTGTCAGTTTGAATAGTTCAAAATAGCGTTTTTCTATGTTTTTGCAGGTTTAAAACAGCAATTTTATCGTCATTTCTCATAAATCGCCGTTTCACACGAAAGAAACATGAATTTGTCAGTTTGAATAGTTCAAAACAGCGTTTTTCTATGTTTTTTCATGTTTAAAACAGCAATTTTATCGTCATTTCTCATAAATCGCCGTTTCACACGAAAGAAACATGAATTTGTCAGTATGAATAGTTGAAAACAGCGTTTTTCTATGTTTTTGCAAGTTTAAAACAGCAATTTTATCGTCATTTCTCATAAATCGCCGTTTCACACAAAAGAAACCTGAATTTATCTGTTTGAATAGTTAAAAACAGCGTTTTTCTATGTTTTTGCAAGTTTAAAACAGCAATTTTATCGTCATTTCTCATAAATCGCCATTTCACACGAAAGAAACATGAATTTATCAGTTTGAATAGTTCAAAACAGCGTTTTTCTATGTTTTTGCAAGTTTAAAACAGCAGTTTTATTGTGATTTCACAAAAATCCACCGTTTCGAACGAAAGAAACCTGAATTTATCAGTTTGAATAGTTAAAAACAGCGTTTTTCTATGTTTTTGCAAGTTTAAAACAGCAATTTTATCGTCATTTCTCATAAATCGCCGTTTCACACGAAAGAAACATGAATTTATCAGTTTGAATAGTTAAAAACAGCGTTTTTCTATGTTTTTCCATGTTTAAAACAGCATTTTTATCGTCATTTCTCATAAATCGCCGTTTCACACGAAAGAAACATGAATTTATCAGTTTGAATAGTTAAAAACAGCGTTTTTTCTATGTTTTTGCAAGTTTAAAACAGCAATTTTATCGTCATTTCTCATAAATCGCCGTTTCACACGAAAGAAACATAAATTTGTCAGTTTGAATAGTTCAATACAACGTTTTTCTATGTTTTTGCAAGTTTAAAACAGCAATTTTATCGTCATTTCTCATAAATCGCAGTTTCACACGAAAGAAACATGAATTTGTCAGTTTGAATAGTTCAAAACAGCGTTTTTCTATGTTTTTTCATGTTTAAAACAGCAATTTTATCGTCATTTCTCATAAATCGCCGTTTCACACGAAAGAAACATGAATTTGTCAGTTTGAATAGTTGAAAACAGCGTTTTTCTATGTTTTTGCAAGTTTAAAACAGCAATTTTATCGTCATTTCTCATAAATCGCCGTTTCACACGAAAGAAACATGAATTTGTCAGTTTGAATTGTTCAAAACAGCGTTTTTCTATGTTTTTGCAAGTTTAAAACAGCAATTTTATCGTCATTTCTCATAAAACGCCGTTTCACACGAAAGAAACATGAATTTGTCAGTTTGAATAGTTAAAAACAGTGTTTTTCTATGTTTTTGCAAGTTTAAAACAGCAATTTTATCGTCATTTCTCATTAATCGCCGTTTCACACAAAAGAAACCTGAATTTATCAGTTTGAATAGTTAAAAACAGCGTTTTTCTATGTTTTTGCAAGTTTAAAACAGCAATTTTATCGTCATTTCTCATAAATCGCCGTTTCACACGAAAGAAACATGAATTTATCAGTTTGAATAGTTCAAAACAGCGTTTTTCTATGTTTTTGCAAGTTTAAAACAGCAGTTTTATCGTGATTTCACAAAAATCCACCGTTTCGAACGAAAGAAACCTGAATTTATCAGTTTGAATAGTTAAAAACAGCGTTTTTCTATGTTTTTGCAGGTTTAAAACAGCAATTTTATCGTCATTTCTCATAAATCGCCGTTTCACACGAAAGAAACATGAATTTATCAGTTTGAATAGTTAAAAACAGCGTTTTTCTATGTTTTTGCAAGTTTAAAACAGCAATTTTATCGTCATTTCTCATAAATCGCCGTTTCACACGAAAGAAACATGAATTTGTCAGTTTGAATAGTTCAAAACAGCGTTTTTCTATGTTTTTGCAAGTTTAAAACAGCAATTTTATCGTCATTTCTCATAAATCGCCGTTTCACACGAAAGAAACATGAATTTGTCAGTTTGAATAGTTCAAAACAGCGTTTTTCTATGTTTTTTCATGTTTAAAACAGCAATTTTATCGTCATTTCTCATAAATCGCCGTTTCACACGAAAGAAACCTGAATTTATCAGTTTGAATAGTTAAAAACAGCGTTTTTTCTATGTTTTTGCATGTTTAAAACAGCAATTTTATCGTCATTTCTCATAAATCGCCGTTTCACACGAAAGAAACATGAATTTATCAGTTTGAATAGTTCAAAACAGCGTTTTTCTATGTTTTTGCAAGTTTAAAACAGCAGTTTTATTGTGATTTCACAAAAATCCACCGTTTCGAACAAAAGAACCCTGAATTTATCAGTTTGAATAGTTAAAAACAGCGTTTTTCTATGTTTTTGCAAGTTTAAAACAGCAATTTTATCGTCATTTCTCATAAATCGCCGTTTCACACGAAAGAAACATGAATTTATCAGTTTGAATAGTTAAAAACAGCGTTTTTCTATGTTTTTGCAAGTTTAAAACAGCAATATAACCGTCATTTCTCATAAAACGCCGTTTCACACGAAAGAAACATGAATTTGTCAGTTTGAATAGTTCAAAACAGCGTTTTTCTATGTTTTTGCAAGTTTAAAACAGCAATTTTATCGTCATTTCTCATAAATCGCCGTTTCACACGAAAGAAACCTGAATTTATCAGTTTGAATAGTTAAAAACAGCGTTTTTTCTATGTTTTTGCAAGTTTAAAACAGCAATTTTATCGTCATTTCTCATAAATCGCCGTTTCACACGAAAGAAACATGAATTTATCAGTTTGAATAGTTCAAAACAGCGTTTTTCTATGTTTTTGCAAGTTTAAAACAGCAGTTTTATCGTGATTTCACAAAAATCCACCGTTTCGAACGAAAGAAACCTGAATTTATCAGTTTGAATAGTTAAAAACAGCGTTTTTCTATGTTTTTGCAAGTTTAAAACAGCAATTTAATCGTCATTTCTCATAAATCGCCGTTTCACACGAAAGAAACATGAATTTATCAGTTTGAATAGTTAAAAACAGCGTTTTTCTATGTTTTTGCAAGTTTAAAACAGCAATTTTATCGTCATTTCTCATAAATCGCCGTTTCACACGAAAGAAACATGAATTTGTCAGTTTGAATAGTTCAAAACAGCGTTTTTCTATGTTTTTGCAAGTTTAAAACAGCAATTTTATCGTCATTTCTCATAAATCGCCGTTTCACACGAAAGAAACATGAATTTGTCAGTTTGAATAGTTCAAAACAGCGTTTTTCTATGTTTTTTCATGTTTAAAACAGCAATTTTATCGTCATTTCTCATAAATCGCCGTTTCACACGAAAGAAACATGAATTTGTCAGTTTGAATAGTTGAAAACAGCGTTTTTCTATGTTTTTGCAAGTTTAAAACAGCAATTTTATCGTCATTTCTCATAAATCGCCGTTTCACACGAAAGAAACATGAATTTGTCAGTTTGAATAGTTCAAAACAGCGTTTTTCTATGTTTTTGCAAGTTTAAAACAGCAATTTTATCGTCATTTCTCATAAAACGCCGTTTCACACGAAAGAAACATGAATTTGTCAGTTTGAATAGTTAAAAACAGCGTTTTTCTATGTTTTTGCAAGTTTAAAACAGCAATTTTATCGTCATTTCTCATAAATCGCCGTTTCACACGAAAGAAACCTGAATTTATCAGTTTGAATAGTTAAAAACAGTGTTTTTCTATGTTTTTGCAAGTTTAAAACAGCAATTTTATCGTCATTTCTCATAAATCGCCGTTTCACACGAAAGAAACCTGAATTTATCAGTTTGAATAGTTAAAAACAGTGTTTTTCTATGTTTTTGCAAGTTTAAAACAGCAGTTTTATCGTGATTTCACAAAAATCCACCGTTTCGAACGAAAGAAACCTGAATTTATCAGTTTGAATAGTTAAAAACAGCGTTTTTCTATGTTTTTGCAAGTTTAAAACAGCAGTTTTATCGTGATTTCACAAAAATCCACCGTTTCGAACGAAAGAAACCTGAATTTATCAGTTTGAATAGTTAAAAACAGCGTTTTTCTATGTTTTTGCAAGTTTAAAACAGCAATTTTATCGTCATTTCTCATAAATCGCCGTTTCACACGAAAGAAACATGAATTTGTCAGTTTGAATAGTTCAAAACAGCGTTTTTCTATGTTTTTTCATGTTTAAAACAGCAATTTTATCGTCATTTCTCATAAATCGCCGTTTCACACGAAAGAAACATGAATTTATCAGTTTGAATAGTTCAAAACAGCGTTTTTCTATGTTTTTGCAAGTTTAAAACAGCAGTTTTATCGTGATTTCACAAAAATCCACCGTTTCGAACGAAAGAAACCTGAATTTATCAGTTTGAATAGTTAAAAACAGCGTTTTTCTATGTTTTTGCAAGTTTAAAACAGCAATTTTATCGTCATTTCTCATAAATCGCCGTTTCACACGAAAGAAACATAAATTTATCAGTTTGAATAGTTAAAAACAGCGTTTTTCTATGTTTTTGCAAGTTTAAAACAGCAATTTTATCGTCATTTCTCATAAATCGCCGTTTCACACGAAAGAAACATGAATTTGTCAGTTTGAATAGTTCAAAACAGCGTTTTTTCTATGTTTTTGCAAGTTTAAAACAGCAATTTTATCGTCATTTCTCATAAATCGCCGTTTCACACGAAAGAAACATGAATTTGTCAGTTTGAATAGTTCAAAACAGCGTTTTTCTATGTTTTTTCATGTTTAAAACAGCAATTTTATCGTCATTTCTCATAAATCGCCGTTTCACACGAAAGAAACATGAATTTGTCAGTTTGAATAGTTGAAAACAGCGTTTTTCTATGTTTTTGCAAGTTTAAAACAGCAATTTTATCGTCATTTCTCATAAATCGCCGTTTCACACGAAAGAAACATGAATTTGTCAGTTTGAATAGTTCAAAACAGCGTTTTTCTATGTTTGTTCATGTTTAAAACAGCAATTTTATCGTCATTTCTCATAAATCGCCGTTTCACACGAAAGAAACATGAATTTATCAGTTTGAATAGTTCATAACAGCGTTTTTCTATGTTTTTGCAAGTTTAAAACAGCAGTTTTATCGTGATTTCACAAAAATCCACCGTTTCGAACGAAAGAAACCTGAATTTATCAGCTTGAATAGTTAAAAACAGCGTTTTTCTATGTTTTTGCAAGTTTAAAACAGCAATTTTATCGTCATTTCTCATAAATCGCCGTTTCACACGAAAGAAACATGAATTTATCAGTTTGAATAGTTAAAAACAGCGTTTTTCTATGTTTTTGCAAGTTTAAAACAGCAATTTTATCGTCATTTCTCATAAATCGCCGTTTCACATAAAAGAAACATGAATTTATCAGTTTGAATAGTTCAAAACAGCGTTTTTCTATGTTTTTGCAAGTTTAAAACAGCAGTTTTATCGTGATTTCACAAAAATCCACCGTTTCGAACGAAAGAAACCTGAATTTATCAGTTTGAATAGTTAAAAACAGCGTTTTTCTATGTTTTTGCAAGTTTAAAACAGCAATTTTATCGTCATTTCTCATAAATCGCCGTTTCACACGAAAGAAACATGAATTTGTCAGATTGAATAGTTCAAAA
This sequence comes from Poecilus cupreus, assembly GCA_963942605.1. Classification (NCBI taxonomy): domain Eukaryota; kingdom Metazoa; phylum Arthropoda; class Insecta; order Coleoptera; family Carabidae; genus Poecilus; species Poecilus cupreus. The sequence continues at coordinate 17,763 of CAWWDY010002495.1, forward strand.
CAGCGTTTTTTCTATGTTTTTTCATGTTTAAAACAGCAATTTTATCGTCATTTCTTATAAATCGCCGTTTCACACGAAAGAAACATGAATTTATCAGTTTGAATAGTTCAAAACAGCGTTTTTCTTTGTTTTTGGAAGTTTAAAACAGCAATTTTATCGTCATTTCTCATAAATCGCCGTTTCACACGAAAGAAACATGAATTTATCAGTTTGAATAGTTCAAAACAGCGTTTTTCTATGTTTTTGCAAGTTTAAAACAGCAGTTTTATCGTGATTTCACAAAAATCCACCGTTTCGAACGAAAGAAACCTGAATTTATCAGCTTGAATAGTTAAAAACAGCGTTTTTCTATGTTTTTGCAAGTTTAAAACAGCAATTTTATCGTCATTTCTCATAAATCGCCGTTTCACACGAAAGAAACATGAATTTATCAGTTTGAATAGTTAAAAACAGCGTTTTTCTATGTTTTTGCAAGTTTAAAACAGCAATTTTATCGTCATTTCTCATAAATCGCCGTTTCACATGAAAGAAACATGACTTTGTCAGTTTGAATAGTTCAAAACAGCGTTTTTCTATGTTTTTGCAAGTTTAAAACAGCAATTTTATCGTCATTTCTCATAAATCGCCGTTTCACATGAAAGAAACATGAATTTATCAGTTTGAATAGTTCAAAACAGCGTTTTTCTATGTTTTTGCAAGTTTAAAACAGCAGTTTTATCGTGATTTCACAAAAATCCACCGTTTCGAACGAAAGAAACCTGAATTTATCAGTTTGAATAGTTAAAAACAGCGTTTTTCTATGTTTTTGCAAGTTTAAAACAGCAATTTTATCGTCATTTCTCATAAATCGCCGTTTCACACGAAAGAAACATGAATTTATCAGTTTGAATAGTTAAAAACAGCGTTTTTCTATGTTTTTGCAAGTTTAAAACAGCAATTTTATCGTCATTTCTCATAAATCGCCGTTTCACACGAAAGAAACATGAATTTGTCAGTTTGAATAGTTCAAAACAGAGTTTTTCTATGTTTTTGCAAGTTTAAAACAGCAATTTTATCGTCATTTCTCATAAATCGCCGTTTCACACGAAAGAAACATGAATTTGTCAATTTGAATAGTTTAAAACAGCGTTTTTCTATGTTTTTTCATGTTTAAAACAGCAATTTTATTGTCATTTTTCATAAATCGCCGTTTCACACGAAAGAAACATGAATTCGTCAGCTTGAATATTTAAAAACAGCGTTTTTCTATGTTTTTGCAAGTTTAAAACAGCAATTTTATCGTCATTTCTCATAAATCGCCGTTTCACACGAAAGAAACATGAATTTGTCAGTTTGAATAGTTCAAAACAGCGTTTTTCTATGTTTTTGCAGGTTTAAAACAGCAATTTTATCGTCATTTCTCATAAATCGCCGTTTCACACGAAAGAAACATGAATTTGTCAGTTTGAATAGTTCAAAACAGCGTTTTTCTATGTTTTTTCATGTTTAAAACAGCAATTTTATCGTCATTTCTCATAAATCGCCGTTTCACACGAAAGAAACATGAATTTGTCAGTATGAATAGTTGAAAACAGCGTTTTTCTATGTTTTTGCAAGTTTAAAACAGCAATTTTATCGTCATTTCTCATAAATCGCCGTTTCACACAAAAGAAACCTGAATTTATCTGTTTGAATAGTTAAAAACAGCGTTTTTCTATGTTTTTGCAAGTTTAAAACAGCAATTTTATCGTCATTTCTCATAAATCGCCATTTCACACGAAAGAAACATGAATTTATCAGTTTGAATAGTTCAAAACAGCGTTTTTCTATGTTTTTGCAAGTTTAAAACAGCAGTTTTATCGTGATTTCACAAAAATCCACCGTTTCGAACGAAAGAAACCTGAATTTATCAGTTTGAATAGTTAAAAACAGCGTTTTTTCTATGTTTTTGCAAGTTTAAAACAGCAATTTTATCGTCATTTCTCATAAATCGCCGTTTCACACGAAAGAAACATGAATTTATCAGTTTGAATAGTTAAAAACAGCGTTTTTCTATGTTTTTCCATGTTTAAAACAGCATTTTTATCGTCATTTCTCATAAATCGCCGTTTCACACGAAAGAAACATGAATTTATCAGTTTGAATAGTTAAAAACAGCGTTTTTCTATGTTTTTGCAAGTTTAAAACAGCAATTTTATCGTCATTTCTCATAAATCGCCGTTTCACACGAAAGAAACATAAATTTGTCAGTTTGAATAGTTCAATACAATGTTTTTCTATGTTTTTGCAAGTTTAAAACAGCAATTTTATCGTCATTTCTCATAAATCGCAGTTTCACACGAAAGAAACATGAATTTGTCAGTTTGAATAGTTCAAAACAGCGTTTTTCTATGTTTTTTTATGTTTAAAACAGCAATTTTATCGTCATTTCTCATAAATCGCCGTTTCACACGAAAGAAACATGAATTTGTCAGTTTGAATAGTTGAAAACAGCGTTTTTCTATGTTTTTGCAAGTTTAAAACAGCAATTTTATCGTCATTTCTCATAAATCGCCGTTTCACACGAAAGAAACATGAATTTGTCAGTTTGAATTGTTCAAAACAGCGTTTTTCTATGTTTTTGCAAGTTTAAAACAGCAATTTTATCGTCATTTCTCATAAAACGCCGTTTCACACGAAAGAAACATGAATTTGTCAGTTTGAATAGTTAAAAACAGTGTTTTTCTATGTTTTTGCAAGTTTAAAACAGCAATTTTATCGTCATTTCTCATAAATCGCCGTTTCACACAAAAGAAACCTGAATTTATCAGTTTGAATAGTTAAAAACAGCGTTTTTCTATGTTTTTGCAAGTTTAAAACAGCAATTTTATCGTCATTTCTCATAAATCGCCGTTTCACACAAAAGAAACATGAATTTATCAGTTTGAATAGTTCAAAACAGCGTTTTTCTATGTTTTTGCAAGTTTAAAACAGCAGTTTTATCGTGATTTTACAAAAATCCACCGTTTCGAACGAAAGAAACCTGAATTTATCAGTTTGAATAGTTAAAAACAGCGTTTTTCTATGTTTTTGCAGGTTTAAAACAGCAATTTTATCGTCATTTCTCATAAATCGCCGTTTCACACGAAAGAAACATGAATTTATCAGTTTGAATAGTTAAAAACAGCGTTTTTCTATGTTTTTGCAAGTTTAAAACAGCAATTTTATCGTCATTTCTCATAAATCGCCGTTTCACACGAAAGAAACATGAATTTGTCAGTTTGAATAGTTCAAAACAGCGTTTTTCTATGTTTTTGCAAGTTTAAAACAGCAATTTTATCGTCATTTCTCATAAATCGCCGTTTCACACGAAAGAAACATGAATTTGTCAGTTTGAATAGTTCAAAACAGCGTTTTTCTATGTTTTTTCATGTTTAAAACAGCAATTTTATCGTCATTTCTCATAAATCGCCGTTTCACACGAAAGAAACCTGAATTTATCAGTTTGAATAGTTCAAAACAGCGTTTTTCTATGTTTTTGCATGTTTAAAACAGCAATTTTATCGTCATTTCTCATAAATCGCCGTTTCACACGAAAGAAACATGAATTTATCAGTTTGAATAGTTCAAAACAGCGTTTTTCTATGTTTTTGCAAGTTTAAAACAGCAGTTTTATCGTGATTTCACAAAAATCCACCGTTTCGAACGAAAGAAACCTGAATTTATCAGTTTGAATAGTTAAAAACAGCGTTTTTCTATGTTTTTGCAAGTTTAAAACAGCAATTTAATCGTCATTTCTCATAAATCGCCGTTTCACACGAAAGAAACAAGAATTTATCAGTTTGAATAGTTAAAAACAGCGTTTTTCTATGTTTTAGCAAGTTTAAAACAGCAATTTTATCGTCATTTCTCATAAATCGCCGTTTCACACGAAAGAAACATGAATTTGTCAGTTTGAATAGTTCAAAACAGCGTTTTTCTATGTTTTTGCAAGTTTAAAACAGCAATTTTATCGTCATTTCTCATAAATCGCCGTTTCACACGAAAGAAACATGAATTTGTCAGTTTGAATAGTTCAAAACAGCGTTTTTCTATGTTTTTTCATGTTTAAAACAGCAATTTTATCGTCATTTCTCATAAATCGCCGTTTCACACGAAAGAAACATGAATTTGTCAGTTTGAATAGTTGAAAACAGCGTTTTTCTATGTTTTTGCAAGTTTAAAACAGCAATTTTATCGTCATTTCTCATAAATCGCCGTTTCACACGAAAGAAACATGAATTTGTCAGTTTGAATAGTTCAAAACAGCGTTTTTCTATGTTTTTGCAAGTTTAAAACAGCAATTTTATCGTCATTTCTCATAAAACGCCGTTTCACACGAAAGAAACATGAATTTGTCAGTTTGAATAGTTAAAAACAGCGTTTTTCTATGTTTTTGCAAGTTTAAAACAGCAATTTTATCGTCATTTCTCATAAATCGCCGTTTCACACGAAAGAAACCTGAATTTATCAGTTTGAATAGTTAAAAACAGTGTTTTTCTATGTTTTTGCAAGTTTAAAACAGCAATTTTATCGTCATTTCTCATAAATCGCCGTTTCACACAAAAGAAACCTGAATTTATCAGTTTGAATAGTTAAAAACAGCGTTTTTCTATGTTTTTGCAAGTTTAAAACAGCAATTTTATCGTCATTTCTCATAAATCGCCGTTTCACACAAAAGAAACATGAATTTATCAGTTTGAATAGTTCAAAACAGCGTTTTTCTATGTTTTTGCAAGTTTAAAACAGCAGTTTTATCGTGATTTTACAAAAATCCACCGTTTCGAACGAAAGAAACCTGAATTTATCAGTTTGAATAGTTAAAAACAGCGTTTTTCTATGTTTTTGCAGGTTTAAAACAGCAATTTTATCGTCATTTCTCATAAATCGCCGTTTCACACGAAAGAAACATGAATTTATCAGTTTGAATAGTTAAAAACAGCGTTTTTCTATGTTTTTGCAAGTTTAAAACAGCAATTTTATCGTCATTTCTCATAAATCGCCGTTTCACACGAAAGAAACATGAATTTGTCAGTTTGAATAGTTCAAAACAGCGTTTTTCTATGTTTTTGCAAGTTTAAAACAGCAATTTTATCGTCATTTCTCATAAATCGCCGTTTCACACGAAAGAAACATGAATTTGTCAGTTTGAATAGTTCAAAACAGCGTTTTTCTATGTTTTTTCATGTTTAAAACAGCAATTTTATCGTCATTTCTCATAAATCGCCGTTTCACACGAAAGAAACCTGAATTTATCAGTTTGAATAGTTCAAAACAGCGTTTTTCTATGTTTTTGCATGTTTAAAACAGCAATTTTATCGTCATTTCTCATAAATCGCCGTTTCACACGAAAGAAACATGAATTTATCAGTTTGAATAGTTCAAAACAGCGTTTTTCTATGTTTTTGCAAGTTTAAAACAGCAGTTTTATCGTGATTTCACAAAAATCCACCGTTTCGAACGAAAGAAACCTGAATTTATCAGTTTGAATAGTTAAAAACAGCGTTTTTCTATGTTTTTGCAAGTTTAAAACAGCAATTTAATCGTCATTTCTCATAAATCGCCGTTTCACACGAAAGAAACAAGAATTTATCAGTTTGAATAGTTAAAAACAGCGTTTTTCTATGTTTTAGCAAGTTTAAAACAGCAATTTTATCGTCATTTCTCATAAATCGCCGTTTCACACGAAAGAAACATGAATTTGTCAGTTTGAATAGTTCAAAACAGCGTTTTTCTATGTTTTTGCAAGTTTAAAACAGCAATTTTATCGTCATTTCTCATAAATCGCCGTTTCACACGAAAGAAACATGAATTTGTCAGTTTGAATAGTTCAAAACAGCGTTTTTCTATGTTTTTTCATGTTTAAAACAGCAATTTTATCGTCATTTCTCATAAATCGCCGTTTCACACGAAAGAAACATGAATTTGTCAGTTTGAATAGTTGAAAACAGCGTTTTTCTATGTTTTTGCAAGTTTAAAACAGCAATTTTATCGTCATTTCTCATAAATCGCCGTTTCACACGAAAGAAACATGAATTTGTCAGTTTGAATAGTTCAAAACAGCGTTTTTCTATGTTTTTGCAAGTTTAAAACAGCAATTTTATCGTCATTTCTCATAAAACGCCGTTTCACACGAAAGAAACATGAATTTGTCAGTTTGAATAGTTAAAAACAGCGTTTTTCTATGTTTTTGCAAGTTTAAAACAGCAATTTTATCGTCATTTCTCATAAATCGCCGTTTCACACGAAAGAAACCTGAATTTATCAGTTTGAATAGTTAAAAACAGTGTTTTTCTATGTTTTTGCAAGTTTAAAACAGCAATTTTATCGTCATTTCTCATAAATCGCCGTTTCACACGAAAGAAACCTGAATTTATCAGTTTGAATAGTTAAAAACAGTGTTTTTCTATGTTTTTGCAAGTTTAAAACAGCAGTTTTATCGTGATTTCACAAAAATCCACCGTTTCGAACGAAAGAAACCTGAATTTATCAGTTTGAATAGTTAAAAACAGCGTTTTTCTATGTTTTTGCAAGTTTAAAACAGCAAATTTATCGTCATTTCTCATAAATCGCCGTTTCACACGAAAGAAACATGAATTTATCAGTTTGAATAGTTAAAAACAGTGTTTTTCTATGTTTTCACAAGTTTAAAACAGCAATTTTATCGTCATTTCTCATAAATCGCCGTTTCACACGAAAGAAACATGAATTTGTCAGTTTGAATAGTTCAAAACAGCGTTTTTCTATGTTTTTGCAAGTTTAAAACAGCAATTTTATCGTCATTTCTCATAAATCGCCGTTTCACACGAAAGAAACATGAATTTGTCAGTTTGAATAGTTCAAAACAGCGTTTTTCTATGTTTTTTCATGTTTAAAACAGCAATTTTATCGTCATTTCTCATAAATCGCCGTTTCACACGAAAGAAACATGAATTTGTCAGTTTGAATAGTTGAAAACAGCGTTTTTCTATGTTTTTGCAAGTTTAAAACAGCAATTTTATCGTCATTTCTCATAAATCGCCGTTTCACACGAAAGAAACATGAATTTGTCAGTTTCAATAGTTCAAAACAGCGTTTTTCTATGTTTTTTCATGTTTAAAACAGCAATTTTATCGTCATTTCTCATAAATCGCCGTTTCACACGAAAGAAACATGAATTTATCAGTTTGAATAGTTCAAAACAGCGTTTTTCTATGTTTTTGCAAGTTTAAAACAGCAGTTTTATCGTGATTTCACAAAAATCCACCGTTTCGAACGAAAGAAACCTGAATTTATCAGTTTGAATAGTTAAAAACAGCGTTTTTCTATGTTTTTGCAAGTTTAAAACAGCAATTTTATCGTCATTTCTCATAAATCGCCGTTTCACACGAAAGAAACATGAATTTGTCAGTTTGAATAGTTCAAAACAGCGTTTTTCTATGTTTTTTCATGTTTAAAACAGCAATTTTATCGTCATTTCTCATAAATCGCCGTTTCACACGAAAGAAACATGAATTTATCAGTTTGAATAGTTCAAAACAGCGTTTTTCTATGTTTTTGCAAGTTTAAAACAGCAGTTTTATCGTGATTTCACAAAAATCCACCGTTTCGAACGAAAGAAACCTGAATTTATCAGTTTGAATAGTTAAAAACAGCGTTTTTCTATGTTTTTGCAAGTTTAAAACAGCAATTTTATCGTCATTTCTCATAAATCGCCGTTTCACACGAAAGAAACATGAATTTGTCAGTTTGAATAGTTCAAAACAGCGTTTTTCTATGTTTTTTCATGTTTAAAACAGCAATTTTATCGTCATTTCTCATAAATCGCCGTTTCACACAAAAGAAACATGAATTTATCAGTTTGAATAGTTCAAAACAGCGTTTTTCTATGTTTTTGCAAGTTTAAAACAGCAGTTTTATCGTGATTTCACAAAAATCCACCGTTTCGAACGAAAGAAACCTGAATTTATCAGTTTGAATAGTTAAAAACAGCGTTTTTCTATGTTTTTGCAAGTTTAAAACAGCAATTTTATCGTCATTTCTCATAAATCGCCGTTTCACACGAAAGAAACATGAATTTGTCAGTTTGAATAGTTCAAAACAGCGTTTTTCTATGTTTTTTCATGTTTAAAACAGCAATTTTATCGTCATTTCTCATAAATCGCCGTTTCACACGAAAGAAACATGAATTTATCAGTTTGAATAGTTCAAAACAGCGTTTTTCTATGTTTTTGCAAGTTTAAAACAGCAGTTTTATCGTGATTTCACAAAAATCCACCGTTTCGAACGAAAGAAACCTGAATTTATCAGTTTGAATAGTTAAAAACAGCGTTTTTCTATGTTTTTGCAAGTTTAAAACAGCAATTTTATCGTCATTTCTCATAAATCGCCGTTTCACACGAAAGAAACATGAATTTGTCAGTTTGAATAGTTCAAAACAGCGTTTTTCTATGTTTTTTCATGTTTAAAACAGCAATTTTATCGTCATTTCTCATAAATCGCCGTTTCACACGAAAGAAACATGAATTTATCAGTTTGAATAGTTCAAAACAGCGTTTTTCTATGTTTTTGCAAGTTTAAAACAGCAGTTTTATCGTGATTTCACAAAAATCCACCGTTTCGAACGAAAGAAACCTGAATTTATCAGTTTGAATAGTTAAAAACAGCGTTTTTCTATGTTTTTGCAAGTTTAAAACAGCAATTTTATCGTCATTTCTCATAAATCGCCGTTTCACACGAAAGAAACATGAATTTATCAGTTTGAATAGTTAAAAACAGCGTTTTTCTATGTTTTTGCAAGTTTAAAACAGCAATTTTATCGTCATTTCTCATAAATCGCCGTTTCACACGAAAGAAACATGAATTTGTCAGTTTGAATAGTTCAAAACAGCGTTTTTCTATGTTTTTGCAAGTTTAAAACAGCAATTTTATCGTCATTTCTCATAAATCGCCGTTTCACACGAAAGAAACATGAATTTGTCAGTTTGAATAGTTCAAAACAGCGTTTTTCTATGTTTTTTCATGTTTAAAACAGCAATTTTATCGTCATTTCTCATAAATCGCCGTTTCACACGAAAGAAACATGAATTTGTCAGTTTGAATAGTTGAAAACAGCGTTTTTCTATGTTTTTGCAAGTTTAAAACAGCAATTTTATCGTCATTTCTCATAAATCGCCGTTTCACACGAAAGAAACATGAATTTGTCAGTTTGAATAGTTCAAAACAGCGTTTTTCTATGTTTGTTCATGTTTAAAACAGCAATTTTATCGTCATTTCTCATAAATCGCCGTTTCACACGAAAGAAACATGAATTTATCAGTTTGAATAGTTCATAACAGCGTTTTTCTATGTTTTTGCAAGTTTAAAACAGCAGTTTTATCGTGATTTCACAAAAATCCACCGTTTCGAACGAAAGAAACCTGAATTTATCAGTTTGAATAGTTAAAAACAGCGTTTTTTCTATGTTTTTGCAAGTTTAAAACAGCAATTTTATCGTCATTTCTCAAAAATCGCCGTTTCACACGAAAGAAACATGAATTTGTCAGTTTGAATAGTTCAAAACAGCGTTTTTCTATGTTTTTTCATGTTTAAAACAGCAATTTTATCGTCATTTCTCATAAATCGCCGTTTCACACGAAAGAAACATGAATTTGTCAGTTTGAATAGTTCAAAACAGCGTTTTTCTATGTTTTTTCATGTTTAAAACAGCAATTTTATCGTCATTTCTCATAAATCGCCGTTTCACACGAAAGAAACATGAATTTGTCAGTTTGAATAGTTGAAAACAGCGTTTTTCTATGTTTTTGCAAGTTTAAACAGCAATTTTATCGTCATTTCTCATAAATCGCCGTTTCACACGAAAGAAACATGAATTTGTCAGTTTGAATAGTTCAAAACAGCGTTTTTCTATGTTTTTTCATGTTTAAAACAGCAATTTTATCGTCATTTCTCATAAATCGCCGTTTCACACGAAAGAAACATGAATTTATCAGTTTGAATAGTTCAAAACAGCGTTTTTCTATGTTTTTGCAAGTTTAAAACAGCAGTTTTATCGTGATTTCACAAAAATCCACCGTTTCGAACGAAAGAAACCTGAATTTATCAGTTTGAATAGTTAAAAACAGCGTTTTTCTATGTTTTTGCAAGTTTAAAACAGCAATTTTATCGTCATTTCTCATAAATCGCCGTTTCACACGAAAGAAACATGAATTTGTCAGTTTGAATAGTTCAAAACAGCGTTTTTCTATGTTTTTTCATGTTTAAAACAGCAATTTTATCGTCATTTCTCATAAATCGCCGTTTCACACGAAAGAAACATGAATTTATCAGTTTGAATAGTTCAAAACAGCGTTTTTCTATGTTTTTGCAAGTTTAAAACAGCAGTTTTATCGTGATTTCACAAAAATCCACCGTTTCGAACGAAAGAAACCTGAATTTATCAGTTTGAATAGTTAAAAACAGCGTTTTTCTATGTTTTTGCAAGTTTAAAACAGCAATTTTATCGTCATTTCTCATAAATCGCCGTTTCACACGAAAGAAACATGAATTTATCAGTTTGAATAGTTAAAAACAGCGTTTTTCTATGTTTTTGCAAGTTTAAAACAGCAATTTTATCGTCATTTCTCATAAATCGCCGTTTCACACGAAAGAAACATGAATTTGTCAGTTTGAATAGTTCAAAACAGCGTTTTTCTATGTTTTTGCAAGTTTAAAACAGCAATTTTATCGTCATTTCTCATAAATCGCCGTTTCACACGAAAGAAACATGAATTTGTCAGTTTGAATAGTTCAAAACAGCGTTTTTCTATGTTTTTTCATGTTTAAAACAGCAATTTTATCGTCATTTCTCATAAATCGCCGTTTCACACGAAAGAAACATGAATTTGTCAGTTTGAATAGTTGAAAACAGCGTTTTTCTATGTTTTTGCAAGTTTAAAACAGCAATTTTATCGTCATTTCTCATAAATCGCCGTTTCACACGAAAGAAACATGAATTTGTCAGTTTGAATAGTTCAAAACAGCGTTTTTCTATGTTTGTTCATGTTTAAAACAGCAATTTTATCGTCATTTCTCATAAATCGCCGTTTCACACGAAAGAAACATGAATTTATCAGTTTGAATAGTTCATAACAGCGTTTTTCTATGTTTTTGCAAGTTTAAAACAGCAGTTTTATCGTGATTTCACAAAAATCCACCGTTTCGAACGAAAGAAACCTGAATTTATCAGTTTGAATAGTTAAAAACAGCGTTTTTTCTATGTTTTTGCAAGTTTAAAACAGCAATTTTATCGTCATTTCTCAAAAATCGCCGTTTCACACGAAAGAAACATGAATTTGTCAGTTTGAATAGTTCAAAACAGCGTTTTTCTATGTTTTTTCATGTTTAAAACAGCAATTTTATCGTCATTTCTCATAAATCGCCGTTTCACACGAAAGAAACATGAATTTGTCAGTTTGAATAGTTCAAAACAGCGTTTTTCTATGTTTTTTCATGTTTAAAACAGCAATTTTATCGTCATTTCTCATAAATCGCCGTTTCACACGAAAGAAACATGAATTTGTCAGTTTGAATAGTTGAAAACAGCGTTTTTCTATGTTTTTGCAAGTTTAAACAGCAATTTTATCGTCATTTCTCATAAATCGCCGTTTCACACGAAAGAAACCTGAATTTATCAGTTTGAATAGTTAAAAACAGTGTTTTTCTATGTTTTTGCTAGTTTAAAACAGCAATTTTATCGTCATTTCTCATAAATCGCCGTTTCACACGAAAGAAACATGAATTTATCAGTTTGAATAGTTAAAAACAGGGTTTTTCTATGTTTTTGCAAGTTTAAAACAGCAATTTTATCGTCATTTTTCATAAATCGCCGTTTCACACGAAAGAAACATGAATTTGTCAGTTTGAATAGTTCAATACAGCGTTTTTCTATGTTTTTGCAAGTTTAAAACAGCAATTTTATCGTCATTTCTCATAAATCGCCGTTTCACACGAAAGAAACATGAATTTGTCAGTTTGAATAGTTCAAAACAGCGTTTTTCTATGTTTTTTCATGTTTAAAACAGCAATTTTATTGTCATTTCTCATAAATCGCCGTTTCACACGAAAGAAACATGAATTTGTCAGTTTGAATAGTTAAAAACAGCGTTTTTCTATGTTTTTGCAAATTTAAAACAGCAATTTTATCGTCATTTCTCATAAATCGCCGTTTCACACGAAAGAAACATGAATTTGTCAGTTTGAATAGTTCAAAACAGCGTTTTTCTATGTTTTTGCAAGTTTAAAACAGCAATTTTATCGTCATTTCTCATAAATCGCCGTTTCACACGAAAGAAACATGAATTTATCAGTTTGAATAGTTCAAAACAGCGTTTTTCTATGTTTTTGCAAGTTTAAAACAGCAGTTTTATCGTGATTTCACAAAAATCCACCGTTTCGAACAAAAGAAACCTGAATTTATCAGTTTGAATAGTTGAAAACAGCGTTTTTCTATGTTTTTGCAAGTTTAAAACAGCAATTTTATCGTGATTTCACAAAAATCCACCGTTTCGAACGAAAGAAACCTGAATTTATCAGTTTGAATAGTTAAAAACAGCGTTTTTCTATGTTTTTGCAAGTTTAAAACAGCAATTTTATCGTCATTTCTCATAAATCGCCGTTTCACACGAAAGAAACATGAATTTATCAGTTTGAATAGTTAAAAACAGCGTTTTTCTATGTTTTTGCAAGTTTAAAACAGCAATTTTATCGTCATTTCTCATAAATCGCCGTTTCACACGAAAGAAACATGAATTTGTCAGTTTGAATAGTTCAAAACAGCGCTTTCTATGTTTTTGCAAGTTTAAAACAGCAATTTTATCGTCATTTCTAATAAATCGCCGTTTCACACGAAAGAAACATGAATTTGTCAGTTTGAATAGTTCAAAACAGCGTTTTTCTATGTTTTTTCATGTTTAAAACAACAATTTTATCGTCATTTCTCATAAATCGCCGTTTCACACGAAAGAAACATGAATTTGTCAGTTTGAATAGTTAAAAACAGCGTTTTTCTATGTTTTTGCAAGTTTAAAACAGCAATTTTATCGTCATTTCTCATAAATCGCCGTTTCACACGAAAGAAACATGAATTTATCAGTTTGAATAGTTCAAAACAGCGTTTTTCTATGTTTTTGCAAGTTTAAAACAGCAGTTTTATCGTGATTTCACAAATATCCACCGTTTCGAACGAAAGAAACCTGAATTTATCAGTTTGAATAGTTAAAAACAGCGTTTTTCTATGTTTTTACAAGTTTAAAACAGCAATTTTATCGTCATTTTTCATAAATCGCCGTTTCACACGAATGAAACATGAATTTGTCAGTTTGAATAGTTCAAAACAGCGTTTTTCTATGTTTTTTCATGTTTAAAACAGCAATTTTATTGTCATTTCTCATAAATCGCCGTTTCACACGAAAGAAACATGAATTTGTCAGTTTGAATAGTTAAAAACAGCGTTTTTCTATGTTTTTGCAAGTTTAAAACAGCAATTTTATCGTCATTTCTCATAAATCGCCGTTTCACACGAAAGAAACATGAATTTGTCAGTTTGAATAGTTCAAAACAGCGTTTTTCTATGTTTTTGCAAGTTTAAAACAGCAATTTTATCGTCATTTCTCATAAATCGCCGTTTCACACGAAAGAAACATGAATTTATCAGTTTGAATAGTTCAAAACAGCGTTTTTCTATGTTTTTGCAAGTTTAAAACAGCAGTTTTATCGTGATTTCACAAAAATCCACCGTTTCGAACGAAAGAAACCTGAATTTATCAGTTTGAATAGTTAAAAACAGCGTTTTTCTATGTTTTTGCAAGTTTAAAACAGCAATTTTATCGTCATTTCTCATAAATCGCCGTTTCACACGAAAGAAACATGAATTTATCAGTTTGAATAGTTAAAAACAGCGTTTTTCTATGTTTTTGCAAGTTTAAAACAGCAATTTTATCGTCATTTCTCATAAATCGCCGTTTCACACGAAAGAAACATGAATTTGTCAGTTTGAATAGTTCAAAACAGCGTTTTTCTATGTTTTTGCAAGTTTAAAACAGCAATTTTATCGTCATTTCTCATAATTCGCCGTTTCACACGAAAGAAACATGAATTTATCAGTTTGAATAGTTCAAAACAGCGTTTTTCTATGTTTTTGCAAGTTTAAAACAGCAGTTTTATCGTGATTTCACAAAAATCCACCGTTTCGAACGAAAGAAACCTGAATTTATCAGTTTGAATAGTTAAAAACAGCGTTTTTCTATGTTTTTGCAAGTTTAAAACAGCAATTTTATCGTCATTTCTCATAAATCGCCGTTTCACACGAAAGAAACATGAATTTGTCAGTTTGAATAGTTCAAAACAGCGTTTTTCTATGTTTTTTCATGTTTAAAACAGCAATTTTATTGTCATTTCTCATAAATCGCCGTTTCACACGAAAGAAACATGAATTTGTCAGTTTGAATAGTTCAAAACAGCGTTTTTCTATGTTTTTGCAAGTTTAAAACAGCAGTTTTATCGTGATTTCACAAAAATCCACCGTTTCGAACGAAAGAAACCTGAATTTATCAGTTTGAATAGTTAAAAACAGCGTTTTTCTATGTTTTTGCAAGTTTAAAACAGCAATTTAATCGTCATTTCTCATAAATCGCCGTTTCACACGAAAGAAACATGAATTTATCAGTTTGAATAGTTAAAAACAGCGTTTTTCTATGTTTTTGCAAGTTTAAAACAGCAATTTTATCGTCATTTCTCATAAATCGCCGTTTCACACGAAAGAAACATGAATTTGTCAGTTTGAATAGTTCAAAACAGCGTTTTTCTATGTTTTTGCAAGTTTAAAACAGCAATTTTATCGTCATTTCTCATAAATCGCCGTTTCACACGAAAGAAACATGAATTTGTCAGTTTGAATAGTTCAAAACAGCGTTTTTCTATGTTTTTTCATGTTTAAAACAGCAATTTTATCGTCATTTCTCATAAATCGCCGTTTCACACGAAAGAAACATGAATTTGTCAGTTTGAATAGTTGAAAACAGCGTTTTTCTATGTTTTTGCAAGTTTAAAACAGCAATTTTATCGTCATTTCTCATAAATCGCCGTTTCACACGAAAGAAACATGAATTTGTCAGTTTGAATAGTTCAAAACAGCGTTTTTCTATGTTTTTTCATGTTTAAAACAGCAATTTTATCGTCATTTCTCATAAATCGCCGTTTCACACGAAAGAAACATGAATTTGTCAGTTTGAATAGTTGAAAACAGCGTTTTTCTATGTTTTTGCAAGTTTAAAACAGCAATTTTATCGTCATTTCTCATAAATCGCCGTTTCACACGAAAGAAACATGAATTTGTCAGTTTGAATAGTTCAAAACAGCGTTTTTCTATGTTTTTTCATGTTTAAAACAGCAATTTTATCGTCATTTCTCATAAATCGCCGTTTCACACGAAAGAAACATGAATTTATCAGTTTGAATAGTTCAAAACAGCGTTTTTCTATGTTTTTGCAAGTTTAAAACAGCAGTTTTATCGTGATTTCACAAAAATCCACCGTTTCGAACGAAAGAAACCTGAATTTATCAGTTTGAATAGTTAAAAACAGCGTTTTTCTATGTTTTTGCAAGTTTAAAACAGCAATTTTATCGTCATTTCTCATAAATCGCCGTTTCACACGAAAGAAACATGAATTTGTCAGTTTGAATAGTTCAAAACAGCGTTTTTCTATGTTTTTTCATGTTTAAAACAGCAATTTTATCGTCATTTCTCATAAATCGCCGTTTCACACGAAAGAAACATGAATTTATCAGTTTGAATAATTCAAAACAGCGTTTTTCTATGTTTTTGCAAGTTTAAAACAGCAGTTTTATCGTGATTTCACAAAAATCCACCGTTTCGAACGAAAGAAACCTGAATTTATCAGTTTGAATAGTTAAAAACAGCGTTTTTCTATGTTTTTGCAAGTTTAAAACAGCAATTTTATCGTCATTTCTCATAAATCGCCGTTTCACACGAAAGAAACATGAATTTGTCAGTTTGAATAGTTCAAAACAGCGTTTTTCTATGTTTTTTCATGTTTAAAACAGCAATTTTATCGTCATTTCTCATAAATCGTCGTTTCACACGAAAGAAACATGAATTTATCAGTTTGAATAGTTCAAAACAGCGTTTTTCTATGTTTTTGCAAGTTTAAAACAGCAGTTTTATCGTGATTTCACAAAAATCCACCGTTTCGAACGAAAGAAACCTGAATTTATCAGTTTGAATAGTTAAAAACAGCGTTTTTCTATGTTTTTGCAAGTTTAAAACAGCAATTTTATCGTCATTTCTCATAAATCGCCGTTTCACACGAAAGAAACATGAATTTATCAGTTTGAATAGTTAAAAACAGCGTTTTTCTATGTTTTTGCAAGTTTAAAACAGCAATTTTATCGTCATTTCTCATAAATCGCCGTTTCACACGAAAGAAACATGAATTTGTCAGTTTGAATAGTTCAAAACAGCGTTTTTCTATGTTTTTGCAAGTTTAAACAGCAATTTTATCGTCATTTCTCATAAATCGCCGTTTCACACGAAAGAAACATGAATTTGTCAGTTTGAATAGTTCAAAACAGCGTTTTTCTATGTTTTTGCAAGTTTAAAACAGCAATTTTATCGTCATTTCTCATAATTCGCCGTTTCACACGAAAGAAACATGAATTTATCAGTTTGAATAGTTCAAAACAGCGTTTTTATATGTTTTTGCAAGTTTAAAACAGCAGTTTTATCGTGATTTCACAAAAATCCACCGTTTCGAACGAAAGAAACCTGAATTTATCAGTTTGAATAGTTAAAAACAGCGTTTTTTCTATGTTTTTGCAAGTTTAAAACAGCAATTTTATCGTCATTTCTCATAAATCGCCGTTTCACACGAAAGAAACATGAATTTGTAAGTTTGAATAGTTCAAAACAGCGTTTTTCTATGTTTTTGCAAGTTTAAAACAGCAATTTTATCGTCATTTCTCATAAATCGCCGTTTCACACGAAAGAAACATGAATTTGTCAGTTTGAATAGTTCAAAACAGCGTTTTTCTATGTTTTTTCATGTTTAAAACAGCAATTTTATTGTCATTTCTCATAAATCGCCGTTTCACACGAAAGAAACATGAAATTGTCAGTTTGAATAGTTCAAAACAGCGTTTTTCTATGTTTTTGCAAGTTTAAAACAGCAGTTTTATCGTGATTTCACAAAAATCCACCGTTTCGAACGAAAGAAACCTGAATTTATCAGTTTGAATAGATAAAAACAGCGTTTTTCTATGTTTTTGCAAGTTTAAAACAGCAATTTAATCGTCATTTCTCATAAATCGCCGTTTCACACGAAAGAAACATGAATTTATCAGTTTGAATAGTTAAAAACAGCGTTTTTCTATGTTTTTGCAAGTTTAAAACAGCAATTTTATCGTCATTTCTCATAAATCGCCGTTTCACACGAAAGAAACATGAATTTGTCAGTTTGAATAGTTCAAAACAGCGTTTTTCTATGTTTTTGCAAGTTTAAAACAGCAATTTTATCGTCATTTCTCATAAATCGCCGTTTCACACGAAAGAAACATGAATTTGTCAGTTTGAATAGTTCAAAACAGCGTTTTTCTATGTTTTTTCATGTTTAAAACAGCAATTTTATCGTCATTTCTCATAAATCGCCGTTTCACACGAAAGAAACATGAATTTGTCAGTTTGAATAGTTGAAAACAGCGTTTTTCTATGTTTTTGCAAGTTTAAAACAGCAATTTTATCGTCATTTCTCATAAATCGCCGTTTCACACGAAAGAAACATGAATTTGTCAGTTTGAATAGTTCAAAACAGCGTTTTTCTATGTTTTTGCAAGTTTAAAACAGCAATTTTATCGTCATTTCTCATAAAACGCCGTTTCACACGAAAGAAACATGAATTTGTCAGTTTGAATAGTTAAAAACAGCGTTTTTCTATGTTTTTGCAAGTTTAAAACAGCAATTTTATCGTCATTTCTCATAAATCGCCGTTTCACACGAAAGAAACCTGAATTTATCAGTTTGAATAGTTAAAAACAGTGTTTTTCTATGTTTTTGCAAGTTTAAAACAGCAATTTTATCGTCATTTCTCATAAATCGCCGTTTCACTCGAAAGAAACCTGAATTTATCAGTTTGAATAGTTAAAAACAGTGTTTTTCTATGTTTTTGCAAGTTTAAAACAGCAGTTTTATCGTGATTTCACAAAAATCCACCGTTTCGAACGAAAGAAACCTGAATTTATCAGTTTGAATAGTTAAAAACAGCGTTTTTCTATGTTTTTGCAAGTTTAAAACAGCAAATTTATCGTCATTTCTCATAAATCGCCGTTTCACACGAAAGAAACATGAATTTATCAGTTTGAATAGTTAAAAACAGTGTTTTTCTATGTTTTCACAAGTTTAAAACAGCAATTTTATCGTCATTTCTCATAAATCGCCGTTTCACACGAAAGAAACATGAATTTGTCAGTTTGAATAGTTCAAAACAGCGTTTTTCTATGTTTTTGCAAGTTTAAAACAGCAATTTTATCGTCATTTCTCATAAATCGCCGTTTCACACGAAAGAAACATGAATTTGTCAGTTTGAATAGTTCAAAACAGCGTTTTTCTATGTTTTTTCATGTTTAAAACAGCAATTTTATCGTCATTTCTCATAAATCGCCGTTTCACACGAAAGAAACATGAATTTGTCAGTTTGAATAGTTGAAAACAGCGTTTTTCTATGTTTTTGCAAGTTTAAAACAGCAATTTTATCGTCATTTCTCATAAATCGCCGTTTCACACGAAAGAAACATGAATTTGTCAGTTTGAATAGTTCAAAACAGCGTTTTTCTATGTTTTTTCATGTTTAAAACAGCAATTTTATCGTCATTTCTCATAAATCGCCGTTTCACACGAAAGAAACATGAATTTATCAGTTTGAATAGTTCAAAACAGCGTTTTTCTATGTTTTTGCAAGTTTAAAACAGCAGTTTTATCGTGATTTCACAAAAATCCACCGTTTCGAACGAAAGAAACCTGAATTTATCAGTTTGAATAGTTAAAAACAGCGTTTTTCTATGTTTTTGCAAGTTTAAAACAGCAATTTTATCGTCATTTCTCATAAATCGCCGTTTCACACGAAAGAAACATGAATTTGTCAGTTTGAATAGTTCAAAACAGCGTTTTTCTATGTTTTTTCATGTTTAAAACAGCAATTTTATCGTCATTTCTCATAAATCGCCGTTTCACACGAAAGAAACATGAATTTATCAGTTTGAATAGTTCAAAACAGCGTTTTTCTATGTTTTTGCAAGTTTAAAACAGCAGTTTTATCGTGATTTCACAAAAATCCACCGTTTCGAACGAAAGAAACCTGAATTTATCAGTTTGAATAGTTAAAAACAGCGTTTTTCTATGTTTTTGCAAGTTTAAAACAGCAATTTTATCGTCATTTCTCATAAATCGCCGTTTCACACGAAAGAAACATGAATTTGTCAGTTTGAATAGTTCAAAACAGCGTTTTTCTATGTTTTTTCATGTTTAAAACAGCAATTTTATCGTCATTTCTCATAAATCGCCGTTTCACACGAAAGAAACATGAATTTATTAGTTTGAATAGTTCAAAACAGCGTTTTTCTATGTTTTTGCAAGTTTAAAACAGCAGTTTTATCGTGATTTCACAAAAATCCACCGTTTCGAACGAAAGAAACCTGAATTTATCAGTTTGAATAGTTAAAAACAGCGTTTTTCTATGTTTTTGCAAGTTTAAAACAGCAATTTTATCGTCATTTCTCATAAATCGCCGTTTCACACGAAAGAAACATGAATTTGTCAGTTTGAATAGTTCAAAACAGCGTTTTTCTATGTTTTTTCATGTTTAAAACAGCAATTTTATCGTCATTTCTCATAAATCGCCGTTTCACACGAAAGAAACATGAATTTGTCAGTTTGAATAGTTGAAAACAGCGTTTTTCTATGTTTTTGCAAGTTTAAAACAGCAATTTTATCGTCATTTCTCATAAATCGCCGTTTCACACGAAAGAAACATGAATTTGTCAGTTTGAATAGTTCAAAACAGCGTTTTTCTATGTTTTTTCATGTTTAAAACAGCAATTTTATCGTCATTTCTCATAAATCGCCGTTTCACACGAAAGAAACATGAATTTGTCAGTTTGAATAGTTCAAAACAGCGTTTTTCTATGTTTTTTCATGTTTAAAACAGCAATTTTATAGTCATTTCTCATAAATCGCCGTTTCACACGAAAGAAACATGAATTTGTCAGTTTGAATAGTTGAAAACAGCGTTTTTCTATGTTTTTGCAAGTTTAAACAGCAATTTTATCGTCATTTCTCATAAATCGCCGTTTCACACGAAAGAAACCTGAATTTATCAGTTTGAATAGTTAAAAACAGTGTTTTTCTATGTTTTTGCTAGTTTAAAACAGCAATTTTATCGTCATTTCTCATAAATCGCCGTTTCACACGAAAGAAACATGAATTTATCAGTTTGAATAGTTAAAAACAGCGTTTTTCTATGTTTTTGCAAGTTTAAAACAGCAATTTTATCGTCATTTTTCATAAATCGCCGTTTCAAACGAAAGAAACATGAATTTGTCAGTTTGAATAGTTCAATACAGCGTTTTTCTATGTTTTTGCAAGTTTAAAACAGCAATTTTATCGTCATTTCTCATAAATCGCCGTTTCACACGAAAGAAACATGAATTTGTCAGTTTGAATAGTTCAAAACAGCGTTTTTCTATGTTTTTTCATGTTTAAAACAGCAATTTTATTGTCATTTCTCATAATTCGCCGTTTCACACGAAAGAAACATGAATTTGTCAGTTTGAATAGTTAAAAACAGCGTTTTTCTATGTTTTTGCAAGTTTAAAACAGCAATTTTATCGTCATTTCTCATAAATCGCCGTTTCACACGAAAGAAACATGAATTTGTCAGTTTGAATAGTTCAAAACAGCGTTTTTCTATGTTTTTGCAAGTTTAAAACAGCAATTTTATCGTCATTTCTCATAAATCGCCGTTTCACACGAAAGAAACATGAATTTATCAGTTTGAATAGTTCAAAACAGCGTTTTTCTATGTTTTTGCAAGTTTAAAACAGCAGTTTTATCGTGATTTCACAAAAATCCACCGTTTCGAACGAAAGAAACCTGAATTTATCAGTTTGAATAGTTGAAAACAGCGTTTTTCTATGTTTTTGCAAGTTTAAAACAGCAATTTTATCGTGATTTCACAAAAATCCACCGTTTCGAACGAAAGAAACCTGAATTTATCAGTTTGAATAGTTAAAAACAGGGTTTTTCTATGTTTTTGCAAGTTTAAAACAGCAATTTTATCGTCATTTCTCATAAATCGCCGTTTCACACGAAAGAAACATGAATTTATCAGTTTGAATAGTTAAAAACAGCGTTTTTCTATGTTTTTGCAAGTTTAAAACAGCAATTTTATCGTCATTTCTCATAAATCGCCGTTTCACACGAAAGAAACATGAATTTGTCAGTTTGAATAGTTCAAAACAGCGCTTTCTATGTTTTTGCAAGTTTAAAACAGCAATTTTATCGTCATTTCTCATAAATCGCCGTTTCACACGAAAGAAACATGAATTTGTCAGTTTGAATAGTTCAAAACAGCGTTTTTCTATGTTTTTTCATGTTTAAAACAGCAATTTTATCGTCATTTCTCATAAATCGCCGTTTCACACGAAAGAAACATGAATTTGTCAGTTTGAATAGTTAAAAACAGCGTTTTTCTATGTTTTTGCAAGTTTAAAACAGCAATTTTATCGTCATTTCTCATAAATCGCCGTTTCACACGAAAGAAACATGAATTTGTCAGTTTGAATAGTTCAAAACAGCGTTTTTCTATGTTTTTGCAAGTTTAAAACAGCAATTTTATCGTCATTTCTCATAAATCGCCGTTTCACACGAAAGAAACATGAATTTATCAGTTTGGATAGTTCAAAACAGCGTTTTTCTATGTTTTTGCAAGTTTAAAACAGCAGTTTTATCGTGATTTCACAAAAATCCACCGTTTCGAACGAAAGAAACCTGAATTTATCAGCTTGAATAGTTAAAAACAGCGTTTTTCTATGTTTTTGCAAGTTTAAAACAGCAATTTTATCGTCATTTCTCATAAATCGCCGTTTCACACGAAAGAAACATGAATTTATCAGTTTGAATAGTTAAAAACAGCGTTTTTCTATGTTTTTGCAAGTTTAAAACAGCAATTTTATCGTCATTTCTCATAAATCGCCGTTTCACACGAAAGAAACATGAATTTGTCAGTTTGAATAGTTCAAAACAGCGTTTTTCTATGTTTTTGCAAGTTTAAAACAGCAATTTTATCGTCATTTCTCATAAATCGCCGTTTCACATGAAAGAAACATGAATTTATTAGTTTGAATAGTTCAAAACAGCGTTTTTCTATGTTTTTGCAAGTTTAAAACAGCAGTTTTATCGTGATTTCACAAAAATCCACCGTTTCGAACGAAAGAAACCTGAATTTATCAGTTTGAATAGTTAAAAACAGCGTTTTTCTATGTTTTTGCAAGTTTAAAACAGCAATTTTATCGTCATTTCTCATAAATCGCCGTTTCACACGAAAGAAACATGAATTTGTCAGTTTGAATAGTTCAAAACAGCGTTTTTCTATGTTTTTTCATGTTTAAAACAGCAATTTTATCGTCATTTCTCATAAATCGCCGTTTCACACGAAAGAAACATGAATTTATCAGTTTGAATAGTTCAAAACAGCGTTTTTCTTTGTTTTTGCAAGTTTAAAACAGCAATTTTATCGTCATTTCTCATAAATCGCCGTTTCACACGAAAGAAACATGAATTTATCAGTTTGAATAGTTCAAAACAGCGTTTTTCTATGTTTTTGCAAGTTTAAAACAGCAGTTTTATCGTGATTTCACAAAAATCCACCGTTTCGAACGAAAGAAACCTGAATTTATCAGCTTGAATAGTTAAAAACAGCGTTTTTCTATGTTTTTGCAAGTTTAAAACAGCAATTTTATCGTCATTTCTCATAAATCGCCGTTTCACACGAAAGAAACATGAATTTATCAGTTTGAATAGTTAAAAACAGCGTTTTTCTATGTTTTTGCAAGTTTAAAACAGCAATTTTATCGTCATTTCTCATAAATCGCCGTTTTACACAAAAGAAACCTGAATTTATCAGTTTGAATAGTTAAAAACAGCGTTTTTCTATGTTTTTGCAAGTTTAAAACAGCAATTTTATCGTCATTTCTCATAAATCGCCGTTTCACATGAAAGAAACATGAATTTATCAGTTTGAATAGTTCAAAACAGCGTTTTTCTATGTTTTTGCAAGTTTAAAACAGCAGTTTTATCGTGATTTCACAAAAATCCACCGTTTCGAACGAAAGAAACATGAATTTGTCAGTTTGAATAGTTCAAAACAGCGTTTTTCTATGTTTTTGCAAGTTTAAAACAGCAATTTTATCGTCATTTCTCATAAATCGCCGTTTCACACGAAAGAAACATGAATTTATCAGTTTGAATAGTTAAAAACAGCGTTTTTCTATGTTTTTGCAAGTTTAAAACAGCAATTTTATCGTCATTTCTCATAAATCGCCGTTTCACACGAAAGAAACATGAATTTGTCAGTTTGAATAGTTCAAAACAGCGTTTTTCTATGTTTTTGCAAGTTTAAAACAGCAATTTTATCGTCATTTCTCATAAATCGCCGTTTCACACGAAAGAAACATGAATTTGTCAGTTTGAATAGTTCAAAACAGCGTTTTTCTATGTTTTTTCATGTTTAAAACAGCAATTTTATTGTCATTTCTCATAAATCGCCGTTTCACACGAAAGAAACATGAATTTGTCAGCTTGAATATTTAAAAACAGCGTTTTTCTATGACAGCGTTTTTCTATGTTTTTGCAAGTTTAAACAGCAATTTTATCGTCATTTCTCATAAATCGCCGTTTCACACGAAAGAAACATGAATTTGTCAGTTTGAATAGTTCAAAACAGCGTTTTTTCTATGTTTTTGCAGGTTTAAAACAGCAATTTTATCGTCATTTCTCATAAATCGCCGTTTCACACAAAAGAAACATGAATTTGTCAGTTTGAATAGTTCAAAACAGCGTTTTTCTATGTTTTTTCATGTTTAAAACAGCAATTTTATCGTCATTTCTCATAAATCGCCGTTTCACACGAAAGAAACATGAATTTGTCAGTATTGAATAGTTGAAAACAGCGTTTTTCTATGTTTTTGCAAGTTTAAAACAGCAGTTTTATCGTCATTTCTCATAAATCGCCGTTTCACACGAAAGAAACATGAATTTGTCAGTTTGAATAGTTCAAAACAGCGTTTTTCTATGTTTTTGCAAGTTTAAAACAGCAATTTTATCGTCATTTCTCATAAATCGCCGTTTCACACGAAAGAAACATGAATTTGTCAGTTTGAATAGTTCAAAACAGCGTTTTTCTATGTTTTTTCATGTTTAAAACAGCAATTTTATCGTCATTTCTCATAAATCGCCGTTTCACACGAAAGAAACCTGAATTTATCAGTTTGAATAGTTAAAAACAGCGTTTTTCTATGTTTTTGCAAG
>CAWWDY010002496.1:0-40982 GCA_963942605.1 Poecilus cupreus
ATATGACAATTTAAATACTTGAAAACGGTGTTTTGTATGCTCTTGCATGCTTAAACCAGCATTTTTATCTTGCTTTCACCAACATTTTCTATTATACAAGACAGAAACATGAATATGACAGTTTAAATACTTGAAAACAGCATTTTTTATGTTTTTGCAAGCTGAAAACAGCTATTAAATCTTAATTTTGCAAACATAAGCCATTACACACGACATATACATAAATATGGCAGTTTAAATACTTGAAAATGGTGTTTTGTATGCTTTTGAATTCTTAAAACAGCATTTTTATCTTGCTTTCACTAACATTAGTTATTATACACGACAGAAATTTGCAAACATAAGCCATTACACACGACATATACATGAATATGACAGTTTAAATACTTGAAAAACGGTGTTTTGTATGCTTTTGCATGCTTAAAACAGCATTCTTATCTTGCTTTCACCAACATTAGCTATTATACACGACAGAAACATGAATATGACAGTATAAATACTTGAAAACAGCATTTTGTATGTTTTTGCAAGCTGAAAACAGCTATTTTATCTTGATTTTGCAAACATAAGCCATTACACACGACAGAAACATGAATATGACAGTTTAAATACTTGAAAACGGTGTTTTCTATGCTTATGCATGCTTGAAACAGCCATTTTATCTTGCTTTCACCAACATTAGCTATTATACACGACAGAAACATGAATATGTCAGTTTAAATACTTGAAAACGGTGTTTTGTATGCTTTTGCATGCTTAAAACAGCATTTTTATCTTGCTTTCACCAACATTAGCTACTATACACGACAGAAAATTGCAAACATAAGCCATTACACACGACATATACATGAATATGACAGTTTAAATACTTGAAAACAGCATTTTGTATGTTTTTGCAAGCTGAAAACAGCTATTTTATCTTGATTTTGCAAACATAAGCCATTACACACGACATATACATGAATATGACAGTTTAAATACTTGAAAACGGTGTTTTGTATGCCTTTGCATGCTTAAAACAGCATTTTTAATTTGCTTTCACCAACATTAGCTATTATACACGACAAAAACATGAATATGACAGTTTAATTACTTGAAAACAGCATTTTGTTTGTTTTTGGAAGCTGAAAACAGCTATTTTATCTTCATTTTACAAACATACGCCATTACACACGACATATACATGAATATGACAGTTTAAATACTTGAAAACGGTGTTTTGTATGCTTTTGCATGCTTAAAACAGCATTTTTATCTTGCTGTCTCAACATAAGCTATTAAACACGACAGAAACATGAATATGACAATTTAAATACTTGAAAACGGTGTTTTGTATGTTTTTGCAAGCTGAAAACACCTATTTTATCTTGATTTTGCTAACATAAGCCATTACACACGACATATACATGAATATGACAGTTTAAATACTAAAAACAGTGTTTTGTATGCTTTTGCATGCTTAAAACAGTATTTTTATCTTGCTTTCACCAACATTAGCTATTATACACGACAGAAACATGAATATGATCGTTTAAATACTTAAAAACAGCATTTTGTGTTTTTGCAAGTTGAAAACAGCTATTTTAACTTGATTTTGCAAACATAAGCCGTTACACACGACATATACATGAATATGACAGTTTAAATACTTGAAAACGGTGTTTTGTATGCTTTTGCATGCTTAAAACAGCAATTTTATCTTTATTTCCCCAACATTAACCATTACACACGACATATACATGAATATGACAGTTTAAATACTTGAAAACGGTGTTTTGTATGCTTTTGCATGCTTAAAACAGCATTTTTATCATGCTGTCACCAATATTAGCTATTAAACACGACAGAAACATGAATATGACAATTTAAATACTTGAAAACGGTGTTTTGTATGCTTTTGCATGCTTAAAACAGCATTTTTATCTTGCTTTCACCAACATAAGCTATTATACACTACAGAAACATGAATATGACAGTTCAAATACTTGTAAGCAGCATTTTGTAAGTTTTTGCAAGCTGAAAACAGCTATTTTGTTTTGATTTTGCAAACATAAGCCATTACACACGACATATACATGAATATGACAGTTTAAATACTTAAAAACGGTGTTTTGTATGCTTTTGCATGCTTAAAACAGCATTTTTATCTTGCTGTCACCAACATTAGCTATTAAACACAACAGAAACATGAATATGACAGTTTAAATACTTAAAAACGGTGTTTTGTATGCTTTTGCATGCTTAAAACAACATTTTTATCTTGCTTTCACCAACATTAGCTATTATACACGATAGAAACATGAATATGACAATTTAAATACTTGAAAATAGCATTTTGTATGTTTTTGCAAGCTGAAAACAGCAATTTTATCTTGATTTTGCAAACATAAGCCATTACACACGACATATACATGAATATGACAGTATAAGCACTTGAAAACGGTGTTTTGTATGCTTTTGCATGCTTAAAACAGCATTTTTATCTTGATTTCACCAACATTATCTATTATACACGAAAGAAATTTGCAAACATAAGCCATTACACACGACATATACATGAATATGACAGTTTAAATACTTGAAAACAGTGTTTTGTATGCTTTTGCATGCTTAAAACAGAATTTTTATCTTGCTTTCACCAACATTAGCTATTATACACGACAGAAACATGAATATGACAGTTTAAATACTTGAAAACAGCATTTTGTATGTTTTTGCAAGCTGAAAACAGCTATTTTATCTTGATTTTGCAAACATAAGCCATTACACACGACATATACATGAATATGACAGTATAAGCACTTGAAAACGGTGTTTTGTATGCTTTTGCATGCTTAAAACAGCATTTTTATCTTGCTTTCACCAACATTAGCTATTATACACGACAGAAACATGAATATGACAGTTTAAATACTTAAAAACAGCATTTTGTATGTTTTTGCAAGCTGAAAACAGCTATTTTATCTTGATTTTGCAAACATAAGCCATTACACACGACATATACATGAATATGCAGGTTAAATACTTGAAAACGGTGTTTTGTATGCTTTTGCTTGCTTAAAACTGCATTTTTATCTTGCTTTCACTAACATTATCTATTATACACGACAGAAATTTGCAAACATAAGCCATTACACACGACATATACATGAATATGACAGTTTAAATACTTGAAAACGGTGTATTGTATGCTTTTGCATGTTAAAACAGCATTTTTATCTTGCTTTCACCAACATTAGCTATTCTACACGACAGAAACATGAATATGACAGTTTAAATACTTGAAAACAGCATTTTGTATGTTTTTGCAAGCTGAAGACAGCTATTTTATCTTGATTTTGCAAACATAAGCCATTACACGCGACATATACAAGAATATGATAGTTTAAATACTTGAAAACGTTGTTTTGTATGCTTTAGCATGCTTAAAACAGCATTTTTATCTTGCTTTCACCAAAATTAGCTAATATACACGACAGATACATGAATATGACAGTTTAAATATTTGAAAACAGCATTTTGTATGTTTTTGCAAGCTGAAAACAGCTATTTTATCTTGATTTTTCAAACATAAGGCTTTACACACGACATATACATGAATATGACAGTTTAAATACTTGAAAACGGTGTTTTGTATGATTTTGCGTGCTTAAAACAACATTTTTATCTTGCTTTCACCAACATTAGCTATTATACACGACAGAAACATGAATATGTCAGTTTAAATACTTGAAAACGGTGTTTTGTATGCTTTTGCATGCTTAAAACAGCATTTTTATCTTCCTTTCAGCAACGTTAGATATTATACAAGACAGAAACATGAATATGACAGTTTAAATACTTGAAAACAGCATTTTGTATGTTTTTGCAAGCTAAAAACAGCTATTTTATCTTGATTTTGCAAACATAAGGCATTACACACGACATATACATGAATATGACAGTTTAAATACTTGAAAACGGTGTTTTGTATGCTTTTGCATGCTTAAAACAGCATTTTTATCTTGCTTTCACCAACATTAGCTATTATACACGACAGAAATATGAATATGACACTTTAAATACTTGAAAACGGTGTTTTGTATGCTTTTGCAAGCTTAAACCAGCATTTTTAACTTGCTTTCACCAACATTAGCTATTATACACGACAGAAACATGAATGTGACAGTTTAAGTTCTTGAAAACAGCATTTTGTATGTTTTTGCAAGCTGAAAACAGCTATTTTATCTTGATTTTGCAAACAAAAGCCATTAAACACGACATATACATGAATATGACCGTTTAAATACTTGAAAACGGTGTTTTGTATGCTTTTGCATGCTTAAAACAGCATTTTTATCTTGCTTTCACCAACATTAGCTATTATACACGACAGAAACATGAATATGACAGTTTAAATATTTGAAAACAGCATTTTGTATGTTTTTGCAAGCTGAAAACAGCTATTTTATCTTGATTTTGCAAACATAAGCCATTACACACGACATATACATAAATATGACAGTTTAAATACTTAAAAACGGTGTTTTGTATGCTTTTGCATGCTTAAAACAGCATTTTTATCTTGCTTTCACCAACATTTGCTATTATACACGACAGAAACATGAATATGATTGTTTGAATACTTGAAAACAGCATTTTGTGTTTATGTAAGCTGAAAACAGCTATTTTATCTTGATTTTGCAAACATAAGCCATTACACACGACATATACATGAATATGACAGTTTATATACTTGAAAACGGTGTTTTGTATGCTTTTTCATGCTTAAAACAGCAATTTTATCTTGATTTCACTAACATTAGCCATTACACACGACATATACATGAATATGACAATTTAAATACTTAAAAAAGGTGTTTTGTATGCTTTTGCATACTTAAACCAGCATTTTTATCTTGCTTTCACCAACGTTAGATATTATACAAGACAGAAACATGAATATGACAGTTTAAATACTTGAAAACAGCATTTTGTATGTTTTTGCAAGCTGAAAACAGCTATTTTATCTTGATTTTGCAAACATAAGGCATTACACACGACATATACATGAATATGACAGTTTAAATACTTGAAAACGGTGTTTTGTATGCTTTTGCATGCTTAAAACAGCATTTTTATCTTGCTTTCACCAACATTAGCTATTATACACGACAGAAACATGAATATGACACTTTAAATACTTGAAAACGGTGTTTTGTATGCTTTTGCAAGCTTAAACCAGCATTTTTATCTTGCTTTCACCAACATTAGCTATTATACACGACAGAAACATGAATGTGACAGTTTATATTCTTGAAAACAGCATTTTGTATGTTTTTGCAAGCTGAAAACAGCTATTTTATCTTGATTTTGCAAACAGAAGCTATTAAACACGACATATACATGAATATGATCGTTTAAATACTTGAAAACGGTGTTTTGTATGCTTTTGCATGCTTAAAACAGCATTTTTATCTTGCTTTCACCAACATTAGCTATTATACACGACAGAAACATGAATATGACAGTTTAAATATTTGAAAACAGCATTTTGTATGTTTTTGCAAGCTGAAAACAGCTATTTTATCTTGATTTTGCAAACATAAGCCATTACACACGACATATACATAAATATGACAGTTTAAATACTTGAAAACGGTGTTTTGTATGCTTTTGCATGCTTAAAACAGCATTTTTATCTTGCTTTCACTAACATTAGCTATTATACACGACAGAAACATGAATGTGACAGTTTAAATACTTGAAAACGGTGTTTTGTATGCTTTTGCATGCTTAAAACAGCATTTTTATCTTGCTTTCACCAACATTAGCTATTATACACGACAGAAACATGAATATGACAGTTTAAATACTTGAAAACGGTTTCTTGTATGCTTTTGCATGCATAAAACAGCAATTTTATCTTGATTTCACCAACATTAGTCATTACACACGCCATATACATGAATATGACAATTTAAATACTTGAAAACGGTGTTTGTATGCTTTTGCATGCTTGAATCAGCATTTTTATCTTGCTTTCACCAACATTTGCTATTATACAAGACAGAAACATGAATATGACAGTTTAAATACTTAAAAACAGCATTTTGTATGTTTTTGCAAGCTGAATACAGCTATTCTATCTTGATTTTGCAAACATAAGCCATTACACACGACATATACATGAATATGACAGTTTAAATACTTGAAAACGGTGTTTTGTATGCTTTTGCATGCTTAAAACAGCATTTTTATCTTGCTTTCACCAACATTAGCTATTATACACGATAGAAACATGAATATGACAATTTAAATACTTGAAAACAGCATTTTGTATGTTTTTGCAAGCTGAAAACAGCTATTTTATCTTGATTTTGCAAACATAAGCCATTACACACGACATATACATGAATATGACAGTTTAAATACTTGAAAACGGTGTTTTGTATGCTTTTGCATGCTTAAAACAGCATTTTTATCTTGCTTTCACCAACATTAGCTATTATACACGACAGAAACATGAATATGACACTTTAAATACTTGAAAACGGTGTTTTGTATGATTTTGCAAGCTTAAACCAGCATTTTTATCTTGCTTTCACCAACATTAGCTATTATACACGACAGAAACATGAATGTGACAGTTTAAATTCTTGAAAACAGCATTTTGTATGTTTTTGCAAGCTGAAAACAGCTATTTTATCTTGATTTTGCAAACAAAAGCCATTAAACACGACATATACATGAATATGACCGTTTAAATACTTGAAAACGGTGTTTTGTATGCTTTTGCATGCTTAAAACAGCATTTTTATCTTGCTTTCACCAACATTAGCTATTATACACGACAGAAACATGAATATGACAGTTTAAATATTTGAAAACTGCATTTTGTATGTTTTTGCAAGCTGAAAACAGCTATTTTATCTTGATTTTGCAAACATAAGCCATTACACACGACATATACATAAATATGACAGTTGAAATACTTGAAAACGGTGTTGTGTATGCTTTTGCATGCTTAAAACAGCATTTTTATCTGGCTTTCACCAACATTAACTATTATACACGACAGAAACATGAATATGACAGTTTAAATACTTGAAAACTGCATTTTGTATGTTTTTGCAAGCTGAAAACAGCTATTTTATCTTGATTTTGCAAACATAAGCCATTACACGCGACATATACATGAATATGACAGTTTAAATACTTGAAAACGGTGTTTTGTATGCTTTTGCATGCTTAAAACAGCATTCTTATCTTGCTTTCACCAACATTAGCTATTATACACGACAGAAACATGAATATGACAATTTAAATACTTGAAAACAGCATTTTGTATGTTTTTGCAAGCTGAAAACAGCTATTTTATCTTGATTTTGCAAACATAAGCCATTATACACGACATATACATGAATATGACAGTTTAAATTCTTGAAAACGGTGTTTTGTATGCTTTTGCATGCTTAAAACAGCATTTTTATCTTGCTTTCACCAACATTAGCTATTATACACGACAGAAACATGAATGTGACCGTGTAAATACTTGAAAACAGCATTTTGTATGTTTTTGCAAGCTGAAAACAGCTATTTTATCTTGATTTTGCAAACATAAGCCATTACACACGACATATACATGAATATGACAGTTTAAATACTTGAAAACGGTGTTTTGTATGCTTTTGCATGCTTAAAACAGCATTTTTATCTTGCTTTCACCAACATTAGCTATTATTCACGACAGAAACATGAATATGACAGTTTTAATACTTGAAAACAGCATTTTGTATGTTTTTGCAAGCTGAAAACAGCTATTTTATCTTGATTTTGCAAACATAAGCCATTACACACGACATATACATGAATATGACAGTTTAAATACTTGAAAACAGTGTTTTGTATGCTTTTGCATGCTTTAAACAGCATTTTTATCTTGCTTTCACCAACATTAGCTATTATACACGACAGAAACATGAATATGACAGTTTAAATACTTGAAAACGGTGTTTTGTATGCTTTTGCATGCTTAAAACAGCATTCTTATCTTGCTTTCACCAACATTAGCTATTATACACGACAGAAACATGAATATGACAATTTAAATACTTGAAAACAGCATTTTGTATGTTTTTGCAAGCTTAAAACAGCTATTTTATCTTGATTTTGCAAACATAAGCCATTACACACGACATATACATGAATATGACAGTTTAAATACTTGAAAACGGTGTTTTGTATGCTTTTGCATGCTTAAAACAGCATTTTTATCTTGCTTTCACTAACATTAGCTATTATACACGACAGAAACATGAATGTGACAGTTTAAATACTTGAAAACGGTGTTTTGTATGCTTTTGCATGCTTAAAACAGCATTTTTATCTTGCTTTCACCAACATTAGCTATTATACACGACAGAAACATGAATATGACAGTTTAAATACTTGAAAACGGTTTCTTGTATGCTTTTGCATGCATAAAACAGCAATTTTATCTTGATTTCACCAACATTAGTCATTACACACGCCATATACATGAATATGACAATTTAAATACTTGAAAACGGTGTTTTGTATGCTTTTGCATGCTTGAATCAGCATTTTTATCTTGCTTTCACCAACATTTGCTATTATACAAAACAGAAACATGAATATGACAGTTTAAATATTTAAAAACAGCATTTTGTATGTTTTTGCAAGCTGAATACAGCTATTCTATCTTGATTTTGCAAACATAAGCCATTACACACGACATATACATGAATATGACAGTTTAAATACTTGAAAACGGTGTTTTGTATGCTTTTGCATGCTTAAAACAGCATTTTTATCTTGCTTTCACCAACATTAGCTATTATACACGATAGAAACATGAATATGACAATTTAAATACTTGAAAACAGCATTTTGTATGTTTTTGCAAGCTGAAAACAGCTATTTTATCTTGATTTTGCAAACATAAGCCATTACACACGACATATACATGAATATGACAGTTTAAATACTTGAAAACGGTGTTTTGTATGCTTTTGCATGCTTAAAACAGCATTTTTATCTTGCTTTCACCAACATTAGCTATTATACACGACAGAAACATGAATATGACACTTTAAATACTTGAAAACGGTGTTTTGTATGATTTTGCAAGCTTAAACCAGCATTTTTATCTTGCTTTCACCAACATTAGCTATTATACACGACAGAAACATGAATGTGACAGTTTAAATTCTTGAAAACAGCATTTTGTATGTTTTTGCAAGCTGAAAACAGCTATTTTATCTTGATTTTGCAAACAAAAGCCATTAAACACGACATATACATGAATATGACCGTTTAAATACTTGAAAACGGTGTTTTGTATGCTTTTGCATGCTTAAAACAGCATTTTTATCTTGCTTTCACCAACATTAGCTATTATACACGACAGAAACATGAATATGACAGTTTAAATATTTGAAAACTGCATTTTGTATGTTTTTGCAAGCTGAAAACAGCTATTTTATCTTGATTTTGCAAACATAAGCCATTACACACGACATATACATAAATATGACAGTTGAAATACTTGAAAACGGTGTTGTGTATGCTTTTGCATGCTTAAAACAGCATTTTTATCTGGCTTTCACCAACATTAACTATTATACACGACAGAAACATGAATATGACAGTTTAAATACTTGAAAACTGCATTTTGTATGTTTTTGCAAGCTGAAAACAGCTATTTTATCTTGATTTTGCAAACATAAGCCATTACACGCGACATATACATGAATATGACAGTTTAAATACTTGAAAACGGTGTTTTGTATGCTTTTGCATGCTTAAAACAGCATTCTTATCTTGCTTTCACCAACATTAGCTATTATACACGACAGAAACATGAATATGACAATTTAAATACTTGAAAACAGCATTTTGTATGTTTTTGCAAGCTGAAAACAGCTATTTTATCTTGATTTTGCAAACATAAGCCATTATACACGACATATACATGAATATGACAGTTTAAATTCTTGAAAACGGTGTTTTGTATGCTTTTGCATGCTTAAAACAGCATTTTTATCTTGCTTTCACCAACATTAGCTATTATACACGACAGAAACATGAATGTGACCGTGTAAATACTTGAAAACAGCATTTTGTATGTTTTTGCAAGCTGAAAACAGCTATTTTATCTTGATTTTGCAAACATAAGCCATTACACACGACATATACATGAATATGACAGTTTAAATACTTGAAAACGGTGTTTTGTATGCTTTTGCATGCTTAAAACAGCATTTTTATCTTGCTTTCACCAACATTAGCTATTATTCACGACAGAAACATGAATATGACAGTTTTAATACTTGAAAACAGCATTTTGTATGTTTTTGCAAGCTGAAAACAGCTATTTTATCTTGATTTTGCAAACATAAGCCATTTCACACGACATATACATGAATATGACAGTTTAAATACTTGAAAACAGTGTTTTGTATGCTTTTGCATGCTTTAAACAGCATTTTTATCTTGCTTTCACCAACATTAGCTATTATACACGACAGAAACATAAATATGACAGTTTAAATACTTGAAAACGGTGTTTTGTATGCTTTTGCATGCTTAAAACAGCATTCTTATCTTGCTTTCACCAACATTAGCTATTATACACGACAGAAACATGAATATGACAATTTAAATACTTGAAAACAGCATTTTGTATGTTTTTGCAAGCTTAAAACAGCTATTTTATCTTGATTTTGCAAACATAAGCCATTACACACGACATATACATGAATATGACAGTTTAAATACTTGAAAACGGTGTTTTGTATGCTTTTGCATGCTTAAAACAGCATTTTTATCTTGCTTTCACTAACATTAGCTATTATACACGACAGAAACATGAATGTGACAGTTTAAATACTTGAAAACGGTGTTTTGTATGCTTTTGCATGCTTAAAACAGCATTTTTATCTTGCTTTCACCAACATTAGCTATTATACACGACAGAAACATGAATATGACAGTTTAAATACTTGAAAACGGTTTCTTGTATGCTTTTGCATGCATAAAACAGCAATTTTATCTTGATTTCACCAACATTAGTCATTACACACGCCATATACATGAATATGACAATTTAAATACTTGAAAACGGTGTTTTGTATGCTTTTGCATGCTTGAATCAGCATTTTTATCTTGCTTTCACCAACATTTGCTATTATACAAAACAGAAACATGAATATGACAGTTTAAATATTTAAAAACAGCATTTTGTATGTTTTTGCAAGCTGAATACAGCTATTCTATCTTGATTTTGCAAACATAAGCCATTACACACGACATATACATGAATATGACAGTTTAAATACTTGAAAACGGTGTTTTGTATGCTTTTGCATGCTTAAAACAGCATTTTTATCTTGCTTTCACCAACATTAGCTATTATACACGATAGAAACATGAATATGACAATTTAAATACTTGAAAACAGCATTTTGTATGTTTTTGCAAGCTGAAAACAGCTATTTTATCTTGATTTTGCAAACATAAGCCATTACACACGACATATACATGAATATGACAGTTTAAATACTTGAAAACGGTGTTTTGTATGCTTTTGCATGCTTAAAACAGCATTTTTATCTTGCTTTCACCAACATTAGCTATTATACACGACAGAAACATGAATATGACACTTTAAATACTTGAAAACGGTGTTTTGTATGATTTTGCAAGCTTAAACCAGCATTTTTATCTTGCTTTCACCAACATTAGCTATTATACACGACAGAAACATGAATGTGACAGTTTAAATTCTTGAAAACAGCATTTTGTATGTTTTTGCAAGCTGAAAACAGCTATTTTATCTTGATTTTGCAAACAAAAGCCATTAAACACGACATATACATGAATATGACCGTTTAAATACTTGAAAACGGTGTTTTGTATGCTTTTGCATGCTTAAAACAGCATTTTTATCTTGCTTTCACCAACATTAGCTATTATACACGACAGAAACATGAATATGACAGTTTAAATATTTGAAAACTGCATTTTGTATGTTTTTGCAAGCTGAAAACAGCTATTTTATCTTGATTTTGCAAACATAAGCCATTACACACGACATATACATAAATATGACAGTTGAAATACTTGAAAACGGTGTTGTGTATGCTTTTGCATGCTTAAAACAGCATTTTTATCTGGCTTTCACCAACATTAACTATTATACACGACAGAAACATGAATATGACAGTTTAAATACTTGAAAACTGCATTTTGTATGTTTTTGCAAGCTGAAAACAGCTATTTTATCTTGATTTTGCAAACATAAGCCATTACACGCGACATATACATGAATATGACAGTTTAAATACTTGAAAACGGTGTTTTGTATGCTTTTGCATGCTTAAAACAGCATTCTTATCTTGCTTTCACCAACATTAGCTATTATACACGACAGAAACATGAATATGACAATTTAAATACTTGAAAACAGCATTTTGTATGTTTTTGCAAGCTGAAAACAGCTATTTTATCTTGATTTTGCAAACATAAGCCATTACACACGACATATACATGAATATGACAGTTTAAATTCTTGAAAACGGTGTTTTGTATGCTTTTGCATGCTTAAAACAGCATTTTTATCTTGCTTTCACCAACGTTAGCTATTATACACGACAGAAACATGAATGTGACCGTGTAAATACTTGAAAACAGCATTTTGTATGTTTTTGCAAGCTGAAAACAGCTATTTTATCTTGATTTTGCAAACATAAGCCATTACACACGACATATACATGAATATGACAGTTTAAATACTTGAAAACGGTGTTTTGTATGCTTTTGCATGCTTAAAACAGCATTTTTATCTTGCTTTCACCAACATTAGCTATTATTCACGACAGAAACATGAATATGACAGTTTTAATACTTGAAAACAGCATTTTGTATGTTTTTGCAAGCTGAAAACAGCTATTTTATCTTGATTTTGCAAACATAAGCCATTACACACGACATATACATGAATATGACAGTTTAAATACTTGAAAACAGTGTTTTGTATGCTTTTGCATGCTTAAAACAGCATTTTTATCTTGCTTTCACCAACATTAGCTATTATACACGACAGAAACATGAATATGACAGTTTAAATACTTGAAAACGGTGTTTTGTATGCTTTTGCATGCTTAAAACAGCATTTTTATCTTGATTTCACCAACATTAGCTATTATACACGGCAGAAACATGAATATGACAGTTTAAATACTTGAAAATAGCATTTTGTATGTTTTTGCAAGCTGAAAACAGCTATTTTATCTTGATTTTGCAAACATAAGCCATTACACACGACATATACATGAATATGACAGTATAAGCACTTGAAAACGGTGTTTTGTATGCTTTTGCATGCTTAAAACAGCATTTTTATCTTGCTTTCACCAACATTAGCTAATATACACGACAGAAACATGAATATGACAGTTTAAATACTTGAAAACTGCATTTTGCATGTTTTTGCAAGATGAAAACAGCTATTTTATCTTGATTTTGCAAAAATAAGCCATTACACGCGACATATACATGAATATGACAGTTTAAATACTTGAAAACGGTGTTTTGTATGCTTTTGCATGCTTAAAACAGCATTTTTATCTTGCTTTCACCAACATTAGCTACTATACACGACAGAAACATAAATATGACAATTTAAATACTTGAAAACAGCATTTTGTATGTTTTTGCAAGCTGAAAACAGCTATTTTATCTTGATTATGCAAACATAAGCCATTACACACGACATATACATGAATATGACAGTTTAAATACTTAAAAACAGTGTTTTGTATGCTTTTGCATGCTTAAAACAGCATTTTTATCTTGCTTTAACCAACATTAGCTATTATACACGACAGAAACATGAATATGACAGTTTAAATACTTGAAAACGGTGTTTTGTATGATTTTGCATGCTTAAAACAGCATTTTTATCTTGATTTCACCAACATTAGCTATTATACACGACAGAAACATGAATATGACAGTTTAAATACTTGAAAATAGCATTTTGTATGTTTTTGCAAGCTGAAAACAGCTATTTTATCTTGATTTTGCAAACATAAGCCATTACACACGACATATACATGAATATGACAGTATAAGCACTTGAAAACGGTGTTTTGTATGTTTTTGCATGCTTAAAACAGCATTTTTATCTTGCTTTCACCAACATTAGCTAATATACACGACAGAAACATGAATATGACAGTTTAAATACTTGAAAACTGCATTTTGCATGTTTTTGCAAAATGAAAACAGCTATTTTATCTTGATTTTGCAAACATAAGCCATTACACGCGACATATACATGAATATGACAGTTTAAATACTTGAAAACGGTGTTTTGTATGTTTTTGCATGCTTAAAACAGCATTTTTATCTTGCTTTCACCAACATTAGCTATTATACACGACAGAAACATGAATATGACAGTTTAAATACTTGAAAACGGTGTTTTGTATGCTTTTGCATGCTTAAAACAGCATTTTTATCTTGCTTTCACCAACATTAGCTATTATACACGACAGAAACATGAATATGACAGTTTAAATACTTAAAAACAGCATTTTGTATGTTTTTGCAAGCTGAAAACAGCTATTTTATCTTGATTTTGCAAACATAAGCCATTACACACGACATATACATGAATATGACAGTATAAGCACTTGAAAACGGTGTTTTGTATGCTTTTGCATGCTTAAAACAGCATTTTTATCTTGCTTTCACCAACATTAGCTATTATTCACGACAGAAACATGAATATGACAGTTTTAATACTTGAAAACAGCATTTTGTATGTTTTTGCAAGCTGAAAACAGCTATTTTATCTTGATTTTGCAAACATAAGCCATTACACACGACATATACATGAATATGACAGTTTAAATACTTGAAAACAGTGTTTTGTATGCTTTTGCATGCTTAAAACAGCATTTTTATCTTGCTTTCACCAACATTAGCTATTATACACGACAGAAACATGAATATGACAGTTTAAATACTTGAAAACGGTGTTTTGTATGCTTTTGCATGCTTAAAACAGCATTTTTATCTTGATTTCACCAACATTAGCTATTATACACGGCAGAAACATGAATATGACAGTTTAAATACTTGAAAATAGCATTTTGTATGTTTTTGCAAGCTGAAAACAGCTATTTTATCTTGATTTTGCAAACATAAGCCATTACACACGACATATACATGAATATGACAGTATAAGCACTTGAAAACGGTGTTTTGTATGCTTTTGCATGCTTAAAACAGCATTTTTATCTTGCTTTCACCAACATTAGCTAATATACACGACAGAAACATGAATGTGACAGTTTAAATACTTGAAAACTGCATTTTGCATGTTTTTGCAAGATGAAAACAGCTATTTTATCTTGATTTTGCAAAAATAAGCCATTACACGCGACATATACATGAATATGACAGTTTAAATACTTGAAAACGGTGTTTTGTATGCTTTTGCATGCTTAAAACAGCATTTTTATCTTGCTTTCACCAACATTAGCTACTATACACGACAGAAACATAAATATGACAATTTAAATACTTCAAAACAGCATTTTGTATGTTTTTGCAAGCTGAAAACAGCTATTTTATCTTGATTATGCAAACATAAGCCATTACACACGACATATACATGAATATGACAGTTTAAATACTTAAAAACAGTGTTTTGTATGCTTTTGCATGCTTAAAACAGCATTTTTATCTTGCTTTAACCAACATTAGCTATTATACACGACAGAAACATGAATATGACAGTTTAAATACTTGAAAACGGTGTTTTGTATGATTTTGCATGCTTAAAACAGCATTTTTATCTTGATTTCACCAACATTAGCTATTATACACGACAGAAACATGAATATGACAGTTTAAATACTTGAAAATAGCATTTTGTATGTTTTTGCAAGCTGAAAACAGCTATTTTATCTTGATTTTGCAAACATAAGCCATTACACACGACATATACATGAATATGACAGTATAAGCACTTGAAAACGGTGTTTTGTATGTTTTTGCATGCTTAAAACAGCATTTTTATCTTGCTTTCACCAACATTAGCTAATATACACGACAGAAACATGAATATGACAGTTTAAATACTTGAAAACTGCATTTTGCATGTTTTTGCAAAATGAAAACAGCTATTTTATCTTGATTTTGCAAACATAAGCCATTACACGCGACATATACATGAATATGACAGTTTAAATACTTGAAAACGGTGTTTTGTATGTTTTTGCATGCTTAAAACAGCATTTTTATCTTGCTTTCACCAACATTAGCTATTATACACGACAGAAACATGAATATGACAGTTTAAATACTTGAAAACGGTGTTTTGTATGCTTTTGCATGCTTAAAACAGCATTTTTATCTTGCTTTCACCAACATTAGCTATTATACACGACAGAAACATGAATATGACAGTTTAAATACTTAAAAACAGCATTTTGTATGTTTTTGCAAGCTGAAAACAGCTATTTTATCTTGATTTTGCAAACATAAGCCATTACACACGACATATACATGAATATGACAGTATAAGCACTTGAAAACGGTGTTTTGTATGCTTTTGCATGCTTAAAACAGCATTTTTATCTTGCTTTCACCAACATTAGCTAATATACACGACAGAAACATGAATATGACAGTTTAAATACTTGAAAACTGCATTTTGCATGTTTTTGCAAGATGAAAACAGCTATTTTATCTTGATTTTGCAAACATAAGCCATTACACGCGACATATACATGAATATGACAGTTTAAATACTTGAAAACGGTGTTTTGTATGCTTTTGCATGCTTAAAACAGCATTTTTATCTTGCTTTCACCAACATTAGCTACTATACACGACAGAAACATAAATATGACAATTTAAATACTTGAAAACAGCATTTTGTATGTTTTTGCAAGCTGAAAACAGCTATTTTATCTTGATTTTGCAAACATAAGCCATTACACACGACATATACATGAATATGACAGTTTAAATACTTGAAAACGGTGTTTTGTATGCTTTTGCATGCTTAAAACAGAATTTTTATCTTGCTTTTACCAACATTATCTATTATACACGACAGAAATTTGCAAACATAAGCCATTACACACGACATATACATGAATATGACAGTTTAAATACTTGAAAACAGTGTTTTGTATGCTTTTGCATGCTTAAAACAGCATTTTTATCTTGCTTTCACCAACATTAGCTATTATACACGACAGAAACATGAATATGACAGTTTAAATACTTGAAAACGGTGTTTTGTATGATTTTGCATGCTTAAAACAGCATTTTTATTTTGATTTCACCAACATTAGCTATTATACACGACAGAAACATGAATATGACAGTTTAAATACTTGAAAATAGCATTTTGTATGTTTTTGCAAGCTGAAAACAGCTATTTTATCTTGATTTTGCAAACATAAGCCATTACACACGACATATACATAAATATGACAGTATAAGCACTTGAAAACGGTGTTTTGTATGTTTTTGCATGCTTAAAACAGCATTTTTATCTTGATTTCACCAACATTAGCTAATATACACGACAGAAACATGAATATGACAGTTTAAATACTTGAAAACTGCATTTTGCATGTTTTTGCAAAATGAAAACAGCTATTTTATCTTGATTTTGCAAACATAAGCCATTACACGCGACATATACATGAATATGACAGTTTAAATACTTGAAAACGGTGTTTTGTATGTTTTTGCATGCTTAAAACTGCATTTTTATCTTGCTTTCACCAACATTATCTATTATACACGACAGAAACATGAATATGACAGTTTAAATACTTGAAAA
This sequence comes from Poecilus cupreus, assembly GCA_963942605.1. Classification (NCBI taxonomy): domain Eukaryota; kingdom Metazoa; phylum Arthropoda; class Insecta; order Coleoptera; family Carabidae; genus Poecilus; species Poecilus cupreus. The sequence goes on from CAWWDY010002496.1 coordinate 17,879, forward strand.
CGGTGTTTTGTATGCTTTTGCATGCTTAAAACAGCATTTTTATCTTGCTTTCACCAACATTAGCTATTATACACGACAGAAACATGAATATGACAGTTTAAATACTTAAAAACAGCATTTTGTATGTTTTTGCAAGCTGAAAACAGCTATTTTATCTTGATTTTGCAAACATAAGCCATTACACACGACATATACATGAATATGCAGGTTAAATACTTGAAAACGGTGTTTTGTATGCTTTTGCATGCTTAAAACAGCATTTTTATCTTGCTTTCACCAACATTAGCTATTATACACGACAGAAACATGAATATGACACTTTAAATACTTGAAAACGGTGTTTTGTATGCTTTTGCAAGCTTAAACCAGCATTTTTATCTTGCTTTCACCAACATTAGCTATTATACACGACAGAAACATGAATGTGACAGTTTAAATTCTTGAAAACAGCATTTTGTATGTTTTTGCAAGCTGAAAACAGCTATTTTATCTTGATTTTGCAAACAAAACCCATTAAACACGACATATACATGAATATGACCGTTTAAATACTTGAAAACGGTGTTTTGTATGCTTTTGCATGCTTAAAACAGCATTTTTATCTTGCTTTCACCAACATTAGCTATTATACACGACAGAAACATGAATATGACAGTTTAAATATTTGAAAACAGCATTTTGTATGTTTTTGCAAGCTGAAAACAGCTATTTTATCTTGATTTTGCAAACATAAGCCATTACACACGACATATACATAAATATGAGTAGTGGTTTATCCCACTTTCCGCAACAGACGGAAGTAATTAGTGGTGACCACATTGATTTGATATCATGATAAGAAAAAAGTCCACGTCATCATCGACTTAGAAAAATTTGCATGGATTTTTTTGTGAAATAAACTAAGGAAAATTACATCAGTGACTTAGAAAATTTTTTCAAATTTTCATGATAAGAAAAAGTTTACATCATCGACTTAGAAATTTTTTAAAAATTTTAATATTTACTGAAAAATTACTTAGGTGACTTTGAAATTTTTTGAAATTTTTTCAAATTTTAATATTTACTGGTTTATTATATTAGTGTCTTAGAAAAATTTTCAGAGGATTTGTGTGAAATCAATTACTTAAAATTTCATCAGTGACTTAGAAATTTTTCCCAAATTTTTATGATAAGAAAAAAGTTTACATCATCGAATTAGAAATTTTTTTAAAATTTTAATATATACTGAAAATTTACTTAGGTGACAGAAATTTTTTGAAATCATTTCAAATTTCAATATTTAATGGTTTATTTCATTAGTGTCTCAGAAAAATTTTCATAAGATTTGTGTGAAATCAATTACCTAAAATTACATCAATGACAGAAATTTTTCCCAAATTTTTATGATAAGAAAAAGTTTACATCATCGACTTGGAAATTTTTTTCAAATTTACATAATAAGAAAAAAATTACATCGACTTAATTTTTTTAAAAAATTTTAATATTTACTGAAAAATTACTTAGGTGACTTAGAAATTTTTCATGATAAGAAAAAGTTTACATCATCGAATTAGAATTTTTTTAAAAATTTTAATATATACTGATAAATTACTTAGGTGACTTAGAAATTTTTTGAAATCATTTCAAATTTTATTATTTACTGGTTTATTTCATTAGTGCATTAGAAAAATAGACGTGGACATCAACACCTTAGAAATTTTCAAAGAATTTTTTGTGAAATCAATTATTAAAATTTTCTGTCAGTGACTTGGCAAGGCCGACAATACTGGATTTGTAAGAAAAGTAATTGTTGAATGTGAAAACTTTGCCGTACATCTTGCAGAGAGGTTCGACAATTTAACCAATGAAGAAATGACTAATTAGAAAAATTCTGTACAAAATGGTCTATAAAATATACGGGAACGAAGGATTGTAGTTCCGATAAACAAGCTATTTTAATAGTTTGTCAAATTAAAATATGCATGCTTAGTGAAATTTTTGTGATGAACAAAAAAAAACACATGATTATTTAGCTTCTTTAGACAGACATGATTCTATAATATGATACCGATTCAATTATTAATCGATATTTGCCTCCTGTAGGTAATTTCTTACGAGATATAACAGATATAAAAACGTTTTGTTTAAAATTTAAACGACTTCTTTTCATTGTTTTCAAAAACATAATTTAAAATATATTCATTTTCTTTCAGTGCAGAAAAAAGAAGATAAATAAAATTTATATTCAAAATTAACATTTTTTTTTAATTGAACCTAATCATATTGTAAGAATTGAAATTTTCTTTAACGAATGCACACAAAATGAAAACTGAAAATTTACTTGAAACAAGATGTTATTTTTATGAGTGGAAAGATAAAACAATTAGACAAATATATAAAATTAAAGGATTCACATTAAATTACTGAAATACACTAGTTCTATATTTTAATGCATTAAAAATATAACAACTACATCAAGTCATGCAGTTACCAGTAAAACGGAACAAAAGTATTACAAAATTAATTTTATGAAATTTGTAAGTTTAGTTTAAATATATTTTAATTATTATGGTCAAACCCATATCTCAGAACAGACCTGAATAATTAATTGGCGACCATATTGATTTTCATATTTACAGAAAAATTACATCACATTTCAAATTTTTATTATGTTTACATCATCGACATAGAAATTTTTCAAAATTTTAATATTCAGTGAGCGCATTAGAATAATTTTCATAGAATTTATGCGAAATCAATTTCGGAGAACTACATCAGTGACTTAGTCTACAGAGCTTAATGGTCATGTCGTTATCTCGATAGAAAAATCTTCAGGGTTGTGATATTATGATAAGAAAATGTTATAATTACGTATTGGCGAGACTGTAAAGTATCAATTGTGGTAAACTACATCAGTAACAGTAAACTTTTTCAAAATTTCAAAGTTAATGGTTGTGTCTTTATCTCCGTAGAAAATCTTCAGCGCTGTGATATTATGATAAGAAATTAGCTTAATAGCGTTTGTCGTATTGTAATATGTAAACATTGTAAAAATTGTCCTGTATATGATATTTGTCCATAAGCATAGTAAAGTGATTTAATATTTTATTCATATTTTTGAATATAAATAAATCTACCAGACAAAATTCGTTCACGTTTCACTTTTCAAACTTGAAACTACTTCATTTATTATTAATACAAATTCCAAAATACAAGAATATAATGAGAAATTTTACTTCTAATTTTAACTACAAATCTATTTCGAACACTATTTTATAAATAATCGTATTTTAATAAACGTTTCTTGTGTTGAGAAGTAAATAATAATATATTCGATATATGTAATAACTAAAATATATTTAAATTAATATATTTTACTAATGCAAATTATTTTAAGTTTTAAATACGTTAATATACTTTATCTACCCTAGTGTGTAAATTGATGTTTAGTTGTTAGTTTTAAGTTTGTAAAACGATTGTTTAGTAACACGAGCTCGCTAGTTACGGGTTACCGAGCAACCAGAGATTAAAATTTTTAAATACGCCAAATTTGCAAATATTTTGTTATCAAAGCCAGCTTCTCATTTAATAATTCATAAAGAAAAGTATTTTTTTTTAAATTGGGTTTTTTAATTATATCATAGATAAAATATTGTACGATAAACATACTTAAAACATCTATAGTCATTACGCTACGCTCGTGTTTTAATTGACCCATTCGTGACTAAAGACTAGCTTTACGGACTTTTATCGCTAATAACTATTATGTAATACAAAATAAATCTTGGTAAATAATTTTAAACGAGAATTTTGAATCGTAATAAAAATATATATGTACGAAATATACTTATAAATAAAGGAGTGAAACTGACATTTATTATTTTGTTGCGTTTTTTAGTAGTGGTTATGAAATTTCGATTCTAAGTTTATATGTTTGTCATTTCTTTAAAATAAATATTTTACAATTCCTCAGAACATATGAAATTTATAAAAATTAGGTACTAGTATAATTTTACTTCTTTCATTATGGATCTTTTACTGAGGCCCTATTTTCACAAGCAAATATTAACAAATAAGTTTTGTTTGTGAAATTAATAATTAAAATTAAATATAATGAATTTTATATTGTATGCACGATGTATAACTGATGTAAAGGCCGCTTGCAGTCGTTTCAGTTTCAAATAGTATTTTCAGACTTTTTAAAATTTATACCGTATACAGTCTAATAATTGAATAATAAAATTTTAACTAGATTGCAGCTACTTATTTATTAAAATAAATAAAATAATTTTTATTACCCAATATATTCGTAGCAATATATTTTAACTTTATGTAACATTATTAATAATACAAAAATATTCAAATTGGTCTGTAATCTTGTAAAATTTCAAAACTTTTGTAATTTTCGTCATCTAGAGAAATGAGTGTGTAAATGTTTCCAAGGTTTTAAAATTTCTTGATATTTTTGGCAGCATGTCATTACGAACTCATTATTTAACTAAATATCTATTAGGAAGTGATTCATGTTGCTATGTGTTCAAACTATCTTATAAAAGGAGCTGGAACAGATATTTCATCAAAAAAAGACGATGATTGTGTGTTTGTGTGTAGTTATAAGGTACAATATTAATTTAAAATTAGATGTAAGTTAATGTTAGGGTTAGGGTTAGCACGATGATTGTGTGTAGATATAAGGTAGAATATTAATTAATAAAAATTAACTTAAAATTAGATGTGTTATGTTAGGTTAAGATTTGTATTATTTTAAAATACGAATACATGTACATACATTTAAAAATAATTTTGTCAGCTTACTCAAATAACTACCTACCCAAGAAATATTTCTATTTATATCAAAATTGCTATAAACTTGAAAATTATATACATAAAGTGTATTAAAATATTTAAAACTTGAAATAATTTGCATTCGTACAATATTTTAATTTAAAAATATTTTAGTTATTATTATCGAATATAATTAATACTTACTTCTCAACACAAGAAACGTCTATTAAAATTATTTATATTTATAAAATAGTGTTTAAAATAGATTTGTGGTGAAAATAAGAAGTGAAACTTCTCATTATATTCTCATATTTGGAATTTGTATTAATAATAAATAATGAAGTAGTTTCAAGTTTGAAAAGTGAAAAATGAAAGATATTATATTACCCTAACATTTTCTTATTCCTTATTATAATATCACACCGCTGAAGACTTTTCTATTGAGATAACGGCATGACCATTAAGCTTGAAAAAATTTACTGTCACTGATGTAGTTCTCCGAAATTTCACAAAATTCTATGAAAATTTTTCTAATGCGCCCAGTAAATATTGAAATTTTTAAAAAAATTTATGTTACTGATGTGAACATTTTCTTATAATAAAAATTAACATTTTGTTGAATTGAACCTAATCATATTGTGAGAAATAATATTTTCTTCAACGAATGCATAAAAAAGGAAAACTGAAAATTTTCTTGAAACAAGGAATTATTTTTACAATAATACAATTAGACAAATATATAAAATGAAAGGATTCACATTAAATTACTGAAATTCACAAGTTCTATATTTTAATGCATTAAAAATAATTATAGATACTCCTACTGCCGAGTTATCGATACTTATTCCAAAAAATATAACTACATCAGAACACGCAGTTACCAGTAAAACGGAGCAAAAGTATTACAAATTAAATTTTATGAAACGCCATGGGATATAAAATTGTTTAATTATCACCATACGGTTTTAAATAATGTAGAATGTAATATTTGTAAGTTTAGTTTAAATATATTTTAATTATTATAGTGAAACCCAAATCTCACAACAGACCAGAATAATTAACTGGCGACCATTTTTATTTTTCATATTTATACAAAAATTAGATCACAGACTTAAAATTATTTTTCAAATTTTTATTATAAGAAAATGTTCACATCAGTAACATAAATTTTTTTAAAAATTTCAATATTTACTGGGCGCATTAGAAAAATTTTCATAGAATTTTGTGAAATTTCGGAGAACTACATCAGTGACAGTAAATTTTTTCAAGCTTAATGGTCATGCCGTTATCTCAATAGAAAAGTCTTCAGCGGTGTGATATTATAATAAGGAATAAGAAAATGTTAGGGTAATATAATATCTTTCATTTTTCACTTTTCAAACTTGAAACTACTTCATTATTTATTATTAATACAAATTCCAAATATGAGAATATAATGAGAAGTTTCACTTCTTATTTTCACCACAAATCTATTTTAAACACTATTTTATAAATATAAATAATTTTAATAGACGTTTCTTGTGTTGAGAAGTAAGTATTAATTATATTCGATAATAATAACTAAAATATTTTTAAATTAAAATATTGTACGAATGCAAATTATTTCAAGTTTTAAATATTTTAATACACTTTATGTATATAATTTTCAAGTTTATAGCAATTTTGATATAAATAGAAATATTTCTTGGGTAGGTAGTTATTTGAGTAAGCTGACAAAATTATTTTTAAATGTATGTACATGTATTCGTATTTTAAAATAATACAAATCTTAACCTAACATAACACATCTAATTTTAAGTTAATTTTTATTAATTAATATTCTACCTTATATCTACACACAATCATCGTGCTAACCCTAACCCTAACATTAACTTACATCTAATTTTAAATTAATATTGTACCTTATAACTACACACAAACACACAATCATCGTCTTTTTTTGATGAAATATCTGTTCCAGCTCCTTTTATAAGATAGTTTGAACACATAGCAACATGAATCACTTCCTAATAGATATTTAGTTAAATAATGAGTTCGTAATGACATGCTGCCAAAAATATCAAGAAATTTTAAAACCTTGGAAACATTTACACACTCATTTCTCTAGATGACGAAAATTACAAAAGTTTTGAAATTTTACAAGATTACAGACCAATTTGAATATTTTTGTATTATTAATAATGTTACATAAAGTTAAAATATATTGCTACGAATATATTGGGTAATAAAAATTATTTTATTTATTTTAATAAATAAGTAGCTGCAATCTAGTTAAAATTTTATTATTCAATTATTAGACTGTATACGGTATAAATTTTAAAAAGTCTGAAAATACTATTTGAAACTGAAACGACTGCAAGCGGCCTTTACATCAGTTATACATCGTGCATACAATATAAAATTCATTATATTTAATTTTAATTATTAATTTCACAAACAAAACTTATTTGTTAATATTTGCTTGTGAAAATAGGGCCTCAGTAAAAGATCCATAATGAAAGAAGTAAAATTATACTAGTACCTAATTTTTATAAATTTCATATGTTCTGAGGAATTGTAAAATATTTATTTTAAAGAAATGACAAACATATAAACTTAGAATCGAAATTTCATAACCACTACTAAAAAACGCAACAAAATAATAAATGTCAGTTTCACTCCTTTATTTATAAGTATATTTCGTACATATATATTTTTATTACGATTCAAAATTCTCGTTTAAAATTATTTACCAAGATTTATTTTGTATTACATAATAGTTATTAGCGATAAAAGTCCGTAAAGCTAGTCTTTAGTCACGAATGGGTCAATTAAAACACGAGCGTAGCGTAATGACTATAGATGTTTTAAGTATGTTTATCGTACAATATTTTATCTATGATATAATTAAAAAACCCAATTTAAAAAAAAATACTTTTCTTTATGAATTATTAAATGGCTTTGATAACAAAATATTTGCAAATTTGGCGTATTTAAAAATTTTAATCTCTGGTTGCTCGGTAACCCGTAACTAGCGAGCTCGTGTTACTAAACAATCGTTTTACAAACTTAAAACTAACAACTAAACATCAATTTACACACTAGGGTAGATAAAGTATATTAACGTATTTAAAACTTAAAATAATTTGCATTAGTAAAATATATTAATTTAAATATATTTTAGTTATTACATATATCGAATATATTATTATTTACTTCTCAACACAAGAAACGTTTATTAAAATACGATTATTTATAAAATAGTGTTCGAAATAGATTTGTAGTTAAAATTAGAAGTAAAATTTCTCATTATATTCTTGTATTTTGGAATTTGTATTAATAATAAATGAAGTAGTTTCAAGTTTGAAAAGTGAAACGTGAACGAATTTTGTCTGGTAGATTTATTTATATTCAAAAATATGAATAAAATATTAAATCACTTTACTATGCTTATGGACAAATATCATATACAGGACAATTTTTACAATGTTTACATATTACAATACGACAAACGCTATTAAGCTAATTTCTTATCATAATATCACAGCGCTGAAGATTTTCTACGGAGATAAAGACACAACCATTAACTTTGAAATTTTGAAAAAGTTTACTGTTACTGATGTAGTTTACCACAATTGATACTTTACAGTCTCGCCAATACGTAATTATAACATTTTCTTATCATAATATCACAACCCTGAAGATTTTTCTATCGAGATAACGACATGACCATTAAGCTCTGTAGACTAAGTCACTGATGTAGTGCTCCGAAATTGATTTCGCATAAATTCTATGAAAATTATTCTAATGCGCTCACTGAATATTAAAATTTTGAAAAATTTCTATGTCGATGATGTAAACATAATAAAAATTTGAAATGTGATGTAATTTTTCTGTAAATATGAAAATCAATATGGTCGCCAATTAATTATTCAGGTCTGTTCTGAGATATGGGTTTGACCATAATAATTAAAATATATTTAAACTAAACTTACAAATTTCATAAAATTAATTTTGTAATACTTTTGTTCCGTTTTACTGGTAACTGCATGACTTGATGTAGTTGTTATATTTTTAATGCATTAAAATATAGAACTAGTGTATTTCAGTAATTTAATGTGAATCCTTTAATTTTATATATTTGTCTAATTGTTTTATCTTTCCACTCATAAAAATAACATCTTGTTTCAAGTAAATTTTCAGTTTTCATTTTGTGTGCATTCGTTAAAGAAAATTTCAATTCTTACAATATGATTAGGTTCAATTAAAAAAAAATGTTAATTTTGAATATAAATTTTATTTATCTTCTTTTTTCTGCACTGAAAGAAAATGAATATATTTTAAATTATGTTTTTGAAAACAATGAAAAGAAGTCGTTTAAATTTTAAACAAAACGTTTTTATATCTGTTATATCTCGTAAGAAATTACCTACAGGAGGCAAATATCGATTAATAATTGAATCGGTATCATATTATAGAATCATGTCTGTCTAAAGAAGCTAAATAATCATGTGTTTTTTTTTGTTCATCACAAAAATTTCACTAAGCATGCATATTTTAATTTGACAAACTATTAAAATAGCTTGTTTATCGGAACTACAATCCTTCGTTCCCGTATATTTTATAGACCATTTTGTACAGAATTTTTCTAATTAGTCATTTCTTCATTGGTTAAATTGTCGAACCTCTCTGCAAGATGTACGGCAAAGTTTTCACATTCAACAATTACTTTTCTTACAAATCCAGTATTGTCGGCCTTGCCAAGTCACTGACAGAAAATTTTAATAATTGATTTCACAAAAAATTCTTTGAAAATTTCTAAGGTGTTGATGTCCACGTCTATTTTTCTAATGCACTAATGAAATAAACCAGTAAATATTAAAATTTGAAAAGATTTCAAAAAATTCTAAGTCACTGATGTAATTTTTCAGTAGGTAAATTTGAATTGAAAAAATTTCTAAGTGCATGATGTTAAATTTTTTCTTGGCATAAAAAATTTTCCTTATGTTGATTTTACAAAAAATCCAGTCGATGATGATGTGGACTTTTTCTTATCATGATCTCAAATCAACGTGGTCACCACTTAATTACTTCTGTCTATTGCGAAAAGTGGGATAATGTAAACTTTTTCTTTTAATAAAAATTTTGCCTAAGTAATTTTCAGTAAATATTAAAATTTTTTTAAAAATTTTAAGTCGATGTAAATTTTTTCTTATCATGTAAATTTGAATAAAAATTTGGGAAAATTTTCTAAGTCATTGATGTAATTTTAAGAAATTGATTTCACACAAATCCTCTGAAAATTTTTCTAAGACACTAATGAAATAAACCAGTAAATATTAAAATTTGAAATGATTTCAAAAAATTTCTAAGTCACCTAAGTAATTTATCAGTATATATTAAAATTTTTAAAAAAATTCTAATTCGATGATGTAAACTTTTTCTTATCATGAAAAATTTCTAAGTCACCTAAGTAATTTTTCAGTAAATATTAAAATTTTTTAAAAAAATTAAGTCGATGTAAATTTTTTCTTATCATGTAAATTTGAAAAAAATTTCCAAGTCGATGATGTAAACTTTTTCTTATCATAAAAATTTGGGAAAAATTTCTGTCTTTGATGTAATTTTAGGTAATTGATTTCACACAAATCCTATGAAAATTTTTCTGAGACACTAATGAAATAAACCAGTAAATATTGAAATTTGAAATGATTTCAAAAAATTTTTGTCACCTAAGTAAATTTTCAGTATATATTAAAATTTTAAAAAAATTTCTAATTCGATGATGTAAACTTTTTTCTTATCATAAAAATTTGGGAAAAATTTCTAAGTCACTGATGAAATTTTAAGTAATTGATTTCACACAAATCCTCTGAAAATTTTTCTAAGACACTAATATAATAAACCAGTAAATATTAAAATTTGAAAAAATTTCAAAAAATTTCAAAGTCACCTAAGTAATTTTTCAGTAAATATTAAAATTTTTAAAAAATTTCTAAGTCGATGATGTAAACTTTTTCTTATCATGAAAAAGAGTCAACTCATGTTTTTGTAATTCCTTAAAGAACAAATAAAGGGCACACCAGGATAAGATAGTCAAAAGTGCCCTTCAACCAAACAACATAGTGCCACTGTCCACATATTAAGGACTGAAAAAATTATTTTTCATATACTTAATTATACCGCCTGTCGCCACTCCCCTCTTAAATAATTAAAAAGTAGGTTTTTTCAGAAATAAATTTTTGTATTTCGCGATTACGCAATCAGGATCCACTTGAAATACTTCGTGACAGTAAAATGACCGTATAGACATCCAAAATATTTTTTTTTATCGAAATAGAACAATATTATTGAGAAGAAAGCCTGATTTTTAGAGAAAAAAGGCCATATTTTGTATTCGATGAGGAGTGCAGGTCTTGTTCTTTGACCAAAAAGAGGGTTTTGGAATTGTCTATCATTTCAATTTTTTTCAGATTGTTTACAAAGCTGTGCCACTTTTAAAATACGATGTAATTTTCCTTAGTTTATTTCACAAAAAAATCCATGCAAATTTTTCTAAGTCGATGATGACGTGGACTTTTTTCTTATCATGATATCAAATCAATGTGGTCACCACTAATTACTTCCGTCTGTTGCGGAAAGTGGGATAAACCACTACTACTAATATGACAGTTGAAATACTTGAAAACGGTGTTGTGTATGCTTTTGCATGCTTAAAACAGCATTTTTATCTGGCTTTCACCAACATTAACTATTATACACGACAGAAACATGAATATGACAGTTTAAATACTTGAAAACTGCATTTTGTATGTTTTTGCAAGCTGAAAACAGCTATTTTATCTTGATTTTGCAAACATAAGCCATTACACGCGACATATACATGAATATGACAGTTTAAATACTTGAAAACGGTGTTTTGTATGCTTTTGCGTGCTTAAAACAGCATTTTTATCTTGCTTTCACCAACATTAGCTATTATACACGACAGAAACATGAATGTGACCGTTTAAATACTTGAAAACAGCATTTTGTATGTTTTTGCAAGCTGAAAACAGCTATTTTATTTTGATTTTGCAAACATAAGCCATTACACACGACATATACATGAATATGTCAGTTTAAATACTTGAAAACGGTGTTTTGTATGCTTTTGCATGCCTGAAACAGCATTTTTATCTTGCTTTCACCAACATTAGCTATTATACACGACAGAAACATGAATATGACAGTTTTAATACTTGAAAACAGCATTTTGTATGTTTTTGCAAGCTGAAAACAGCTATTTTATCTTGATTTTGCAAACATAAGCCATTACACACGACATATACATGAATATGACAGTTTAAATACTTGAAAACAGTGTTTTGTATGCTTTTGCATGCTTAAAACAGCATTTTTATCTTGCTTTCACCAACATTAGCTATTATACACGACAGAAACATGAATATGACAGTTTAAATACTTGAAAACGGTGTTTTGTATGCTTTTGCATGCTTAAAACAGCATTTTTATCTTGATTTCACCAACATTAGCTATTATACACGACAGAAACATGAATATGACAGTTTAAATACTTGAAAATAGCATTTTGTATGTTTTTGCAAGCTGAAAAAAGCTATTTTATCTTGATTTTGCAAACATAAGCCATTACACACGACATATACATGAATATGACAGTATAAGCACTTGAAAACGGTGTTTTGTATGCTTTTGCATGCTTAAAACAGCATTTTTATCTTGCTTTCACCAACATTAGCTAATATACACGACAGAAACATGAATAAGACAGTTTAAATACTTGAAAACTGCATTTTGCATGTTTTTGCAAGATGAAAACAGCTATTTTATCTTGATTTTGCAAACATAAGCCATTACACGCGACATATACATGAATATGACAGTTTAAATACTTGAAAACGGTGTTTTGTATGCTTTTGCATGCTTAAAACAGCATTTTTATCTTGCTTTCACCAACATTAGCTACTATACACGACAGAAACATAAATATGACAATTTAAATACTTGAAAACAGCATTTTGTATGTTTTTGCAAGCTGAAAACAGCTATTTTATCTTGATTTTGCAAACATAAGCCATTACACACGACATATACATGAATATGACAGTTTAAATACTTGAAAACGGTGTTTTGTATGCTTTTGCATGCTTAAAACAGAATTTTTATCTTGCTTTCACCAACATTATCTATTATACACGACAGAAATTTGCAAACATAAGCCATTACACACGACATATACATGAATATGACAGTTTAAATACTTGAAAACAGTGTTTTGTATGCTTTTGCATGCTTAAAGCAGCATTTTTATCTTGCTTTCACCAACATTAGCTATTATACACGACAGAAACATGAATATGACAGTTTAAATACTTGAAAACGGTGTTTTGTATGATTTTGCATGCTTAAAACAGCATTTTTATCTTGATTTCACCAACATTAGCTATTATACACGACAGAAACATGAATATGACAGTTTAAATACTTGAAAATAGCATTTTGTATGTTTTTGCAAGCTGAAAACAGCTATTTTATCTTGATTTTGCAAACATAAGCCATTACACAAGACATATACATGAATATGACAGTATAAGCACTTGAAAACGGTGTTTTGTATGCTTTTGCATGCTTAAAACAGCATTTTTATCTTGCTTTCACCAACATTAGCTAATATACACGACAGAAACATGAATATGACAGTTTAAATACTTGAAAACTGCATTTTGCATGTTTTTGCAAAATGAAAACAGCTATTTTATCTTGATTTTGCAAACATAAGCCATTACACGCGACATATACATGAATATGACAGTTTAAATACTTGAAAACGGTGTTTTGTATGTTTTTGCATGCTTAAAACAGCATTTTTATCTTGCTTTCACCAACATTAGCTATTATACACGACAGAAACATGAATATGACAGTTTAAATACTTGAAAACGGTGTTTTGTATGCTTTTGCATGCTTAAAACAGCATTTTTATCTTGCTTTCACCAACATTAGCTATTATACACGACAGAAACATGAATATGACAGTTTAAATACTTAAAAACAGCATTTTGTATGTTTTTGCAAGCTGAAAACAGCAATTTTATCTTGATTTTGCAAACATAAGCCATTACACACGACATATACATGAATATGCAGGTTAAATACTTGAAAACGGTGTTTTGTATGCTTTTGCATGCTTAAAACAGCATTTTTATCTTGCTTTCACCAACATTAGCTATTATACACGACAGAAACATGAATATGACACTTTAAATACTTGAAAACGGTGTTTTGTATGCTTTTGCAAGCTTAAACCAGCATTTTTATCTTGCTTTCACCAACATTAGCTATTATACATGACAGAAACATGAATGTGACAGTTTAAATTCTTGAAAACAGAATTTTGTATGTTTTTGCAAGCTGAAAACAGCTATTTTATCTTGATTTTGCAAACATAAGCCATTACACACGACATATACATGAATATGACAGTATAAGCACTTGAAAACGGTGTTTTGTATGTTTTTGCATGCTTAAAACAACATTTTTATCTTGCTTTCACCAACATTAGCTATTATACACGACAGAAACATGAATATGACAGTTTAAATACTTGAAAACGGTGTTTTGTATGCTTTTGCATGCATAAAACAGCATTTTTATCTTGATTTCACCAACATTAGCTAATATACACGACAGAAACATGAATAAGACAGTTTAAATACTTGAAAATAGCATTTTGTATGTTCTTGCAAGCTGAAAACAGCTATTTTATCTTGATTTTGCAAACATAAGCCATTACACACGACATATACATGAATATGACAGTATAAGCACTTGAAAACGGTGTTTTGTATGCTTTTGCATGCTTAAAACAGCATTTTTATCTTGCTTTCACCAACATTAGCTACTATACACGACAGAAACATAAATATGACAATTTAAATACTTGAAAACAGCATTTTGTATGTTTTTGCAAGCTGAAAACAGCTATTTTATCTTGATTTTGCAAACATAAGCCATTACACACGACATATACATGAATATGACAGTTTAAATACTTGAAAACGGTGTTTTGTATGCTTTTGCATGCTTAAAACAGAATTTTTATCTTGCTTTTACCAACATTATCTATTATACACGACAGAAATTTGCAAACATAAGCCATTACACACGACATATACATGAATATGACAGTTTAAATACTTGAAAACAGTGTTTTGTATGCTTTTGCATGCTTAAAACAGCATTTTTATCTTGCTTTCACCAACATTAGCTATTATACACGACAGAAACATGAATATGACAGTTTAAATACTTGAAAACGGTGTTTTGTATGATTTTGCATGCTTAAAACAGCATTTTTATCTTGATTTCACCAACATTAGCTATTATACACGACAGAAACATGAATATGACAGTTTAAATACTTGAAAATAGCATTTTGTATGTTTTTGCAAGCTGAAAACAGCTATTTTATCTTGATTTTGCAAACATAAGCCATTACACACGACATATACATGAATATGACAGTATAAGCACTTGAAAACGGTGTTTTGTATGTTTTTGCATGCTTAAAACAGCATTTTTACCTTGATTTCACCAACATTAGCTAATATACACGACAGAAACATGAATATGACAGTTTAAATACTTGAAAACTGCATTTTGCATGTTTTTGCAAAATGAAAACAGCTATTTTATCTTGATTTTGCAAACATAAGCCATTACACGCGACATATACATGAATATGACAGTTTAAATACTTGAAAACGGTGTTTTGTATGTTTTTGCATGCTTAAAACAGCATTTTTATCTTGCTTTCACCAACATTAGCTATTATACACGACAGAAACATGAATATGACAGTTTAAATACTTGAAAACGGTGTTTTGTATGCTTTTGCATGCTTAAAACAGCATTTTTATCTTGCTTTCACCAACATTAGCTATTATACACGACAGAAACATGAATATGACAGTTTAAATACTTAAAAACAGCATTTTGTATGTTTTTGCAAGCTGAAAACAGCTATTTTATCCTGATTTTGCAAACATAAGCCATTACACACGACATATACATGAATATGCAGGTTAAATACTTGAAAACGGTGTTTTGTATGCTTTTGCATGCTTAAAACAGCATTTTTATCTTGCTTTCACCAACATTAGCTATTATACACGACAGAAACATGAATATGACACTTTAAATACTTGAAAACGGTGTTTTGTATGCTTTTGCAAGCTTAAACCAGCATTTTTATCTTGCTTTCACCAACATTAGCTATTATACACGACAGAAACATGAATGTGACAGTATAAATTCTTGAAAACAGCATTTTGTATGTTTTTGCAAGCTGAAAACAGCTATTTTATCTTAATTTTGCAAACAAAAGCCATTAAACACGACATATACATGAATATGACCGTTTAAATACTTGAAAACTGTGTTTTGTATGCTTTTGCATGCTTAAAACAGCATTTTTATCTTGCTTTCACCAACATTAGCTATTATACACGACAGAAACATGAATATGACAGTTTAAATATTTGAAAACAGCATTTTGTATGTTTTTGCAAGCTGAAAACAGCTATTTTATCTTGATTTTGCAAACATAAGCCATTACACACGACATATACATAAATATGACAGTTGAAATACTTGAAAACGGTGTTGTGTATGTTTTTGCATGCTTAAAACAGCATTTTTATCTGGCTTTCACCAACATTAACTATTATACACGACAGAAACATGAATATGACAGTTTAAATACTTGAAAACTGCATTTTGTATGTTTTTGCAAGCTGAAAACAGCTATTTTATCTTGATTTTGCAAACATAAGCCATTACACGCGACATATACATGAATATGACAGTTTAAATACTTGAAAACGGTGTTTTGTACGCTTTTGCATGCTTAAAACAGCATTTTTATCTTGATTTCACCAACATTAGCTATTATACACGACAGAAACATGAATATGACACTTTAAATACTTGAAAACGGTGTTTTGTATGCTTTTGCAAGCTTAAACCAGCATTTTTATCTTGCTTTCACCAACATTAGCTATTATACACGACAGAAACATGAATGTGACAGTATAAATTCTTGAAAACAGCATTTTGTATGTTTTTGCAAGCTGAAAACAGCTATTTTATCTTGATTTTGCAAACAAAAGCCATTAAACACGACATATACATGAATATGACCGTTTAAATACTTGAAAACTGTGTTTTGTATGCTTTTGCATGCTTAAAACAGCATTTTTATCTTGCTTTCACCAACATTAGCTATTATACACGACAGAAACATGAATATGACAGTTTAAATATTTGAAAACAGCATTTTGTATGTTTTTGCAAGCTGAAAACAGCTATTTTATCTTGATTTTGCAAACATAAGCCATTACACACGACATATACATAAATATGACAGTTGAAATACTTGAAAACGGTGTTGTGTATGTTTTTGCATGCTTAAAACAGCATTTTTATCTGGCTTTCACCAACATTAACTATTATACACGACAGAAACATGAATATGACAGTTTAAATACTTGAAAACTGCATTTTGTATGTTTTTGCAAGCTGAAAACAGCTATTTTATCTTGATTTTGCAAACATAAGCCATTACACGCGACATATACATGAATATGACAGTTTAAATACTTGAAAACGGTGTTTTGTACGCTTTTGCATGCTTAAAACAGCATTTTTATCTTGATTTCACCAACATTAGCTATTATACACGACAGAAACATGAATGTGACCGTTTAAATACTTGAAAACAGCATTTTGTATGTTTTTGCAAGCTGAAAACAGCTATTTTATCTTGATTTTGCAAACATAAGCCATTACACACGACATATACATGAATATGACAGTTTAAATACTTGAAAACGGTGTTTTGTATTCTTTTGCATGCTTAAAACAGCATTTTTATCTTGCTTTCACCAACATTAGCTATTATACACGACAGAAACATGAATATGACAGTTTTAATACTTGAAAACAGCATTTTGTATGTTTTTGCAAGCTGAAAACAGCTATTTTATCTTGATTTTGCAAACATAAGCCATTACACACGACATATACATGAATATGACAGTTTAAATACTTGAAAACAGTGTTTTGTATGCTTTTGCATGCTTAAAACAGCATTTTTATCTTGCTTTCACCAACATTAGCTATTATACACGACAGAAACATGAATATGACAGTTTAAATACTTGAAAACGGTGTTTTGTATGCTTTTGCATGCTTAAAACAGCATTTTTATCTTGATTTCACCAACATTAGCTATTATACACGACAGAAACATGAATATGACAGTTTAAATACTTGAAAATAGCATTTTGTATGTTTTTGCAAGCTGAAAACAGCTATTTTATCTTGATTTTGCAAACATAAGCCATTACACACGACATATACATGAATATGACAGTATAAGCACTTGAAAACGGTGTTTTGTATGCTTTTTCATGCTTAAAACAGCATTTTTATCTTGCTTTCACCAACATTAGCTAATATACACGACAGAAACATGAATATGACAGTTTAAATACTTGAAAACTGCATTTTGCATGTTTTTGCAAGATGAAAACAGCTATTTTATCTTGATTTTGCAAACATAAGCCATTACACGCGACATATACATGAATATGACAGTTTAAATACTTGAAAACGGTGTTTTGTATGCTTTTGCATGCTTAAAACAGCATTTTTATCTTGCTTTCACCAACATTAGCTACTATACACGACAGAAACATAAATATGACAATTTAAATACTTGAAAACAGCATTTTGTATGTTTTTGCAAGCTGAAAACAGCTATTTTATCTTGATTTTGCAAACATAAGCCATTACACACGACATATACATGAATATGACAGTTTAAATACTTGAAAACGGTGTTTTGTATGCTTTTGCATGCTTAAAACAGAATTTTTATCTTGCTTTCACCAACATTATCTATTATACACGACAGAAATTTGCAAACATAAGCCATTACACACGACATATACATGAATATGACAGTTTAATTACTTGAAAACAGTGTTTTGTATGCTTTTGCATGCTTAAAACAGCATTTTTATCTTGCTTTCACCAGCATTAGCTATTATATACGACAGAAACATGAATATGACAGTTTAAATACTTGAAAACGGTGTTTTGTATGATTTTGCATGCTTAAAACAGCATTTTTATCTTGATTTCACCAACATTAGCTATTATACACGACAGAAACATGAATATGACAGTTTAAATACTTGAAAATAGCATTTTGTATGTTTTTGCAAGCTGAAAACAGCTATTTTATCTTGATTTTGCAAACATAAGCCATTACACAAGACATATACATGAATATGACAGTATAAGCACTTGAAAACGGTGTTTTGTATGCTTTTGCATGCTTAAAACAGCATTTTTATCTTGCTTTCACCAACATTAGCTAATATACACGACAGAAACATGAATATGACAGTTTAAATACTTGAAAACTGCATTTTGCATGTTTTTGCAAAATGAAAACAGCTATTTTATCTTGATTTTGCAAACATAAGCCATTACACGCGACATATACATGAATATGACAGTTTAAATACTTGAAAACGGTGTTTTGTATGTTTTTGCATGCTTAAAACAGCATTTTTATCTTGCTTTCACCAACATTATTATTATTATTATTATTATTATTATTATTTAGTACTATACCCTACAGGCAAATGCCCAATTACAGGGTAAGAAAAAAAACTAATTTAGAAAAAATAAACACATTGTTTTATATTATTAATAGTATCATGGAATATGTCGATATGAGGTTGAATTGAATGATAGGTGTCAATCATGTAATTTATGGGGGATCTTGATAAAATGTTGGACCGAGCCGTAGGTAAATAAAAAGTTGTGTTATAGCGTGCTGAAACTCTAGGTACTTGTAGTGATAATTTATGTAGTAAAAAAGGACAATCTATATTGTTGTTTATTATTTTATGTAAGATAATGGTTGCTTGCATATTCCTTCTTTGAGATAATAAATTAAGATGAAAGTTCTCAAGTAAAATACATTGATTTGTACCTCGGCTGGGATAAGTACCGTCAATAATAAAAATAGCAGCTTTTAGAAATTTCCGTTGCACTCTTTCAATAGATTCAACGGCGTTACGGTGGACAGGGTTCCAAATTACGGAACAATATTCAAGATGTGGCCGTACCAGAGTGACAAATAACATCTTTAAAATGTTTACGTCCTTAAAAAGATCAGAATTCCGAATAATGAATCCTAAGCACTTATAAGCAGTAGATATTTTTGCTTCGATGTGCATTGTAAACGTAAGCTTTGGATCGAAAGTAACCCCTAAGTCAGTAATTGTTGGTGGTCTATTTAAGACGTGACAATTTAGGGTATAATTGTATTTAATTGGAGATAGTTTGCGTGTGAAGGTCATAACATTACATTTTTCGATGTTTAAATTAAGTTTATTCGCGACGCACCAATTATGAATGATATTTAAATTTTGTTGGAGTTGTTCGCAATGTTGAATGCTGGAAATTCTCTGCATTAGTTTCAAATCGTCGGCAAAAATTAAATATTCAACATCAAGGTCAATCACAATATCGTTGATGAAAATATTGAATAATAATGGTCCCAAAATCGACCCCTGAGGTACCCCGGAACTTTGCAAAAATTTATCTGATTTGAAACCATGAGTTCTAACAAACTGGTATCTATTGTAAAGATATGAAGAAAAGAGACTGACCAAAGATGTAGATAATCCGTAAGCTTCAAGTTTTTGAATTAGAAGAGAATGATCGAGTTTATCGAAGGCTTTAGAAAAATCTGTATATATTACATCAACCTGTCTCTGTGCGTCAATTGACTCGCTGATGAACTGTGTCTTACACATTAAATTCGTAACAGTAGATCTGCCTTTTATGAAACCATGTTGATGCAATGAAAATGAGTTATAAATGTGATTATATATTTTGTCATGTAAAATAATCTCTAGTATTTTACTAAAATTAGAAATAATTGCGACAGGTCGGTAGTTCATAACATCATTTCTATCGCCTTTCTTAAAAACGGGATTAACTCTAGATAATTTCCAACAATCAGGGAATATAGACTGCTCTAGTATTAAATTGAAGATATATGTCAAAGGTTTGATAAGAGCGAATGCACAGTCTTTTATGAGAAATGACGGAACAGAGTCTGGACCCATTGTGACTTTAGATTTGAGTTTGTTAATTGCTGATAAAACATCATCTTCAGTTAAAGAGTTTATATGTAATGTAGATGAATAATTAGCCGAGAATGTAGGAGTGTTGTTGTTGGACACTTGACCAAAGGATTTGGAAAAATAATCAGCGAAACTATCGACTATTGATTGTGGATCATCAATGACTTGGTTGTTATAGGTCAATACACTAGGGATAGATGTTGTATTACGTTTATTGTTAATAAATGACCAGAATTGTTTAGGGTCATCAATCAATTTATCTTGCATACTTTTGCAATAGTTTATATATGCAGACTTGATTTCCGATTTAACTTGCGTTCTTAGAGTGGTATAATTTAATTTATCCGCGATGCTACCTGTTCGTTTATATTGTTTTAATGATTTATATTTTTCCTTCATTTTATGAATAATTTGTCCAGTGTACCAAGGGGGATAAGAGCGAGTACAGCGTTGTTTAACGGGGACATTATTCAGTAGAATACTGTTTAAGATGGAGTAGAAGTTATCAACAGTAAGGTTAACATCACTATTCCCGTACAGAGTATCCCAATTTGTATGAAGTAAATCATTATAAAGAGATGGATAATTGGCCTTTTTAAAATTCAAATCCTTATTACTGACGGCGTGAAATTTATTATTATTATGTTTTAGTATGATATCAATTGATAAGGGAGGGTGATAATGATCTTCTTTTAAAATAAGGTCAACAGATCTTACAACGGTACAATTAATGTTAGTAAGAACCAAATCAAGTAACTTGTCATCTTTGTTCAAAATAAAATTACATTGTTGTAAATTAAAGAAATTCACGAAATTTATAAAAGAATTGAAAATAGGAGAGAATGAAGAGCCGTTATGACAATGAAGATAGAAGGGCATGTTAAAATCACCAAATATGATAAGCTCAGAGTTATATAAAACATTTAAACAAGATAAGGATTCAAAGAGTTTGTTATAGTCATCTAAATTACATGAAGGAGGAATGTACAGATTAAGAGCATATAGAGTTTGATGATGCATAATGATTTTGATTAATAATATGTCAATGTGTAATATTTCGTTAAATTTATCACAGAAGGGGAAGATATCAATTTTATATGCTTTATAATGATTTTTAACAGCAAAGAGAACCCCACCTCCGCGTTTAGTTCTTGTTTCAAGAAAATTTCTATCGGTCCGGAATATAGAAAAGTTATTAGGATCAAACAGTTCTGAATCTTTAATACTATCATTGCACCAGGTTTCGCTTAAAGCATATAAATCATATTGAAGAATAGCTGTATTTAAGAATAGATCCATACATTTGCCTCCTAGCCCTCTAACATTCTGATAATAGCATCCAAAAGTTTTATCATCTGAGTAAGAATTAGCACGAAGTGAATTATTTTTCTTCAGAGTTTTACTCACATTGGAATTCAGTAGTTGCTATTTATCACCTAACACTGATTGTTTGAATTTGCGTAGCGTTTCTTTGTATACATGGCAATTGTTGTCCCATACTGCGTGATCCGTTGTAATGTTCGATTTTTGGGAAGCCTTAATTTGAGAGCAGTGTACGCATTTTAAGGAAGTGGATTTACAATCTTTAAGGTTATGGGAATCACCACATTTAGGGCAAGTTGGACTTTTTTTAGTACATTGAGAAGCTAAATGATGGAAACCGCAACATTGGTAGCACCGACGTAAATCAATGGCATCATATACAGAGCAGTAGTCGTAGCCAATAAATAATTTACCGTTATTTAAAATTTTATGGTAAGTATTGTGATCAGTCTGAATAATAGCCTGATAAATATTTTTATTCTTCCGTATAGGTTTAACTGAAATCACTTCGCATTTGCTATTTTCAGATACACAAGACTTATTTTGAGCTTTAATGTAATTAATTAATATATTTGGTTCCAAACTTTCACTTAGGCCGACGAGTCTTAATCGAGGATTTAATAATGGTAATTGCTTTACCTCATATTTGTCGTGTAACCTTTCCAAAGCAAGTTGTTTAAATTTATTAACATTGTCATTACTATCGCAACTAATGACAAGACCCCCGTCGCGGGTATTTTTAATATTAGTTATTTGAAACTCGGATTCAACGGGATTAAGGGATT
>CAWWDY010002497.1:0-47174 GCA_963942605.1 Poecilus cupreus
TTTTTGCAAGCTGAGAGCAGCTATTTTATCTTGATTTTGCATACATAAGCCATTACACACGACATATACATGAATATAACAGTTTATATACATGAAAACAGCATTTTGTATGTTTTAGCAAGCTGAGAACAGCTATTTTATCTTGATTTTGCAAACATAAGCCATTACACACGACATATACATGAATATGACAGTTTAAATACTTGAAATCGGTGTTTTGTATGCTTTTGAATGCTTAAAACAGCAGTTTTATCTTGATTTCACCTACATTAGCCATTATATACGACAGAAACATGAATATGACAGTTTAAATAAATGAAAACAGTATTTTCTATGTTTTTGCAAGCTGAAAACAGCTATTTTATTTTGATTTTGCAAACATAAGCCATTACGCACGACTTATACATGAATATGACAGTTTAAATACTTGAAACCGGTGTTTTGTATGCTTTTGAATGCTTAAAACAGCAGTTTTATCTTGATTTCACCAACATTAGCCATTATACACGACAGAAACATGAATAGGACAGTTTAAATACTTGAAAACAGCATTTTGTATGTTTTTCAAGCTGATAACAGCTATTTTATCTTGATTTTGCAAACATAAGCCATTACACACAACATATACATGAATATGACAGTTTAAATACTTGAAAACGGTGTTTTGTAAGCTTTTGAATGCTTGAAACAGCAGTTTTATCTTGATTTCACCAACATTAGCCATTACACACGACATATACATGAATATGACAGTTTAAATACTTGAAAACGGTGTTTTGTATGCTTTTGAATGCTTAAAACAGCAGTATTATCTTGATTTCAACAACATTAGCCATTACACACGACATATACATTAATATGACAGTTTAAATACTTGAAAACTGTGTTTTGTATGCTTTTGAATGCTTAAAACAGCAGTTTTATCTTGATTTCACCAACATTAGCCATTATACACGACAGAAACATGAATATGACAGTCTAAATACTTGAAAACAGCATTTTGTATGTTTTTGCAAGATGAGAACAGCTATTTTATCTTGATTTTGCAAACATAAGCCATTACACACGACATATACATAAATATGACAGTTTAAATACTTGAAAAGAGCATTTTATATGTTTTTGCAAGCTGAGAACAGCAATTTTATCTTGATTTTACAAACATAAGCCATTACACACGACATATACATAAATATAACAGTTTATATACTTGAAAACAGCATTTTGTATGTTTTTGCAAGCTGAGAACAGCTTTTTTATCTTGATTTTGCAAACATAAGTCTTAACACACGACATATACATGAATATGACAGTTCAAATACTTGAAATCGGTGTTTTGTATGCTTTTGAATGCTTAAAACAGCAGTTTTATCTTGATTTCACCAACATTAGCCATAACACACGACATATACATGAATATGACAGTTTAAATACTTGAAAACGGTGTTTTGTATGCTTTTGAATGCTTAAAACAGCAGTTTTATCTTGATTTCACCAACATTAGCCATTATACACGACAGAAACATGAATATGACTGTTAAAATAATTGAAAACAGCATTTTGTATGTTTTTGCAAGCTGAGAACAGTTATTTTATCTTGATTTTGCAAACACTAGCCATTACACACGACATATACATGAATATGACAGTTTAAATACTTGAAAACGGTGTTTTGTATGCTTTTGAATGCTTAAAACAGCAGTTTTATCTTGATTTCACCAACATTAGCCATTATACATGACAGAAACATGAATATGACAGTTTAAATACTTGAAAACAGCATTTTGTAAGTTTTTTCAAGCTGATTACAGCTATTTTATCTTGATTTTGCAAACATAAGCCATTACACACGACATATACATGAATATGACAGTTTAAATACTTGTAAACGGTGTTTTGTATGCTTTTGAATGCTTAAAACAGCAATTTTATCTTGTTTTCATCAATATTAGCCATTATACACGACAGAAACATAAATATGACAGTTTAAATACTTGAAAACAGCATTTTGTATGTTTTTGCAAGCTGAGAACAGCAATTTTATCTTGATTTTGCAAACATAAGCCATAACACACGACATATACATGAATATAACAGTTTATATACTTGAAAACAGCATTTTGAATGTTTTTGCAAGCTGAGAACAGCTATTTTATCTTGATTTTGCAAACATAAGCCATTACACACGACATATACATGAATATGACAGTTTAAATACTTGAAATCGGTGTTTTGTATGCTTCTGAATGCTTAAAACAGCAGTTTTATCTTGATTTCACCAACATTAGCCATAACACACGACATATACATGAATATGACAGTTGAAATACTTGAAAACGGTGTTTTGTATGCTTTTGAATGCTTAAAACAGCAGTTTTATCTTGATTTCACCAACATTAGCCATTATACACGACAGAAACATGAATATGACTGTTAAAATAATTGAAAACAGCATTTTGTATGTTTTTGCAAGCTGAGAACAGTTATTTTATCTTGATTTTGCAAACATTAGCCATTACACACGACATATACATGAATATGACAGTTTAAATACTTGAAAACGGTGTTTTGTATGCTTTTGAATGCTTAAAACAGCAGTTTTATCTTGATTTCACCAACATTAGCCATTATACATGACAGAAACATGAATATGACAGTTTAAATATTTGAAAATAGCATTTTGTAAGTTTTTTCAAGCTGATTACAGCTATTTTATCTTGATTTTGCAAACATAAGCCATTACACACGACATATACATGAATATGACAGTTCAAATACTTGTAAACGGTGTTTTGTATGCTTTTGAATGCTTAAAACAGCAATTTTATCTTGTTTTCATCAACATTAGCCATTATACACGACAGAAACATGAATATAACAGTTTAAATACTTGAAAACTGAATTTTGTATGTTTTTTCAAGCTGAGAACAGTTATTTTATCTTGATTTTGCAAACATAAGCCATTACACACGACATATACATAAATATAACTGTTTATAAACTTGAAAACGGTGTTTTGTATGCTTATGAATGCTTAAAACAGGAGTTTTATCTTCATTTTAACAACATTAGCCATTATACACGACAGAAACATAAATATGACAGTTTAAATACTTGAAAACGGTGTTTTGTATGCTTTTGAATGCTTAAAACAGCAGTTTTATGTTGATTTTACCAATATTAGCCATTATACACGACAGAAACATGAATATGACAATTTAAAGACTTGAAAACAGCATTTTGTATGTTCTCGCAAGCTGAAAACAGCTATTTTATATTGATTTTGCAAACATAAGCCATTACACATGATATATACCTGAATATGACAGTTTAAATACTAGAAAACGGTGTTTTGTAAGCTTTTAAATGCTTAAAACAACAGTTTTATCTTGATTTCGCACACATTAGCCATTATACACGACAGAAACATGAATATGACAGATTAAATACTTGAAAACAGCATTTTGTATGTTTTTGCAAGCTGAGAACATCTATTTTATCTTGATTTTGCAAACATAAGCCATTACACACGACATATACATAAATATAACAGTTTATATACATGAAAACATCATTTTGTATGTTTTAGCAAGCTGAGAACAGCTATTTTATCTTGATTTTGCAAACATAAGCCATTACACACGACAAATACATGAATATGACAGTTTAAATACTTGAAATCGGTGTTTTGTATGCTTTTGAATGCTTAAAACAGCAGTTTTATCTTGATTTCACCTACATTAGCCATTTAATACGACAGAAACATGAATATGACAGTTTAAATACTTGAAAACAGCATTTTGTATGTTTTTGCAAGCTGAGAACAGCTATTTTATTTTGATTTTGCAAACATAAGCCATTACACACGACTTATACATGAATATGACAGTTTAAATACTTGAAACCGGTGTTTTGTATGCTTTTGAATGCTTAAAACAGCAGTTTTATCTTGATTTCACCTACATTAGCCATTATACACGACAGAAACATGAATATGACAGTTTAAATACTTGAAATCGTTGTTTTGTATGCTTTTAAATGCTTAAAACAGCAGTTTTATCTTGATTTCACCAACATTAGCCATTATACACGACAGAAACATGAATAGGACAGTTTAAATACTTGAAAACAGCATTTTGTATGTTTTTCAAGCTGATAACAGCTATTTTATCTTGATTTTGCAAACATAAGCCATTACACACAACATATACATGAATATGACAGTTTAAATACTTGAAAACGGTGTTTTGTAAGCTTTTGAATGCTTGAAACAGCAGTTTTATCTTGATTTCACCAACATTAGCCATTACACACGACATATACATGAATATGACAGTTTAAATACTTGAAAACGGTGTTTTGTATGCTTTTGAATGCTTAAAACAGCAGTTTTATCTTGATTTCACCAACATTAGCCATTACACACGACATATACATTAATATGACAGTTTAAATACTTGAAAACTGTGTTTTGTATGCTTTTGAATGCTTAAAACAGCAGTTTTATCTTGATTTCACCAACATTAGCCATTATACACGACAGAAACATGAATATGACAGTCTAAATACTTGAAAACAGCATTTTGTATGTTTTTGCAAGATGAGAACAGCTATTTTATCTTGATTTTGCAAACATAAGCCATTACACACGACATATACATAAATATGACAGTTTAAATACTTGAAAAGAGCATTTTATATGTTTTTGCAAGCTGAGAACAGCAATTTTATCTTGATTTTACAAACATAAGCCATTACACACGACATATACATAAATATAACAGTTTATATACTTGAAAACAGCATTTTGTATGTTTTTGCAAGCTGAGAACAGCTTTTTTATCTTGATTTTGCAAACATAAGCCATTACACACGACATATACATGAATATGACAGTTTAAATTCTTGAAAACGGTGTTTTGTATGCTTTTGAATGCTTAAAACAGCAGTTTTATCTTGATTTCATCAACATTAGCCATTATACACGACAGAAACATGAATATGACAGTTTAAATACTTGAAAACGGTGTTTTGTAAGCTTTTGAATGCTTGAAACAGCAGTTTTATCTTGATTTCACCAACATTAGCCATTACACACGACATATACATGAATATGACAGTTTAAATACTTGAAAACGGTGTTTTGTATGCTTTTGAATGCTTAAAACAGCAGTTTTATCTTGATTTCACCAACATTAGCCATTACACACGACATATACATTAATATGACAGTTTAAATACTTGAAAACTGTGTTTTGTATGCTTTTGAATGCTTAAAACAGCAGTTTTATCTTGATTTCACCAACATTAGCCATTATACACGACAGAAACATGAATATGACAGTCTAAATACTTGAAAACAGCATTTTGTATGTTTTTGCAAGATGAGAACAGCTATTTTATCTTGATTTTGCAAACATAAGCCATTACACACGACATATACATAAATATGACAGTTTAAATACTTGAAAAGAGCATTTTGTATGTTTTTGCAAGATGAGAACAGCAATTTTATCTTGATTTTACAAACATAAGCCATTACACACGACATATACATAAATATAACAGTTTATATACTTGAAAACAGCATTTTGTATGTTTTTGCAAGCTGAGAACAGCTTTTTTATATTGATTTTGCAAACATAAGCCATAACACACGACATATACATGAATATGACAGTTTAAATTCTTGAAAACGGTGTTTTGTATGCTTTTGAATGCTTAAAACAGCAGTTTTATCTTGATTTCATCAACATTAGCCATTATACACGACAGAAACATGAATATGACTGTTAAAATAATTGAAAACAGCATTTTGTATGTTTTTGCAAGCTGAGAACAGTTATTTTATCTTGATTTTGCAAACATTAGCCATTACACACGACATATACATGAATATGACAGTTTAAATACTTGAAAACCGTGTTTTGTATGCTTTTGAATGCTTAAAACAGCAGTTTTATCTTGATTTCACCAACATTAGCCATTATACATGACAGAAACATGAATATGACAGTTTAAATACTTGAAAACAGCATTTTGTAAGTTTTTGCAAGCTGATTACAGCTATTTTATCTTGATTTTGCAAACATAAGCCATTACACACGACATATACATGAATATGACAGTTTAAATACTTGTAAACGGTGTTTTGTATGCTTTTGAATGCTTAAAACAGCAATTTTATCTTGTTTTCATCAACATTAGCCATTATACACGACTGAAACATGAATATGACAGTTTAAATACTTGAAAACAGCATTTTGTATGTTTTTGCAAGCTGAGAACAGCAATTTTATCTTGATTTTGCAAACATAAGCCATAACACACGACATATACATAAATATAACAGTTTATATACTTGAAAACAGCATTTTGAATGTTTTTGCAAGCTGAGAACAGCTATTTTATCTTGATTTTGCAAACATAAGCCATTACACATGATATATACATGAATATGACAGTTTAAATACTAGAAAACGGTGTTTTGTAAGCTTTTAAATGCTTAAAACAACAGTTTTATCTTGATTTCGCACACATTAGCCATTATACACGACAGAAACATGAATATGACAGATTAAATTCTTGAAAACAGCATTTTGTATGTTTTTGCAAGCTGAGAACATCTATTTTATCTTGATTTTGCAAACATAAGCCATTACACATGACATATACATAAATATGACAGTTTATATACATGAAAACATCATTTTGTATGTTTTAGCAAGCTGAGAACAGCTATTTTATCTTGATTTTGCAAACATAAGCCATTACACACGACAAATACATGAATATGACAGTTTAAATACTTGAAATCGGTGTTTTGTATGCTTTTGAATGCTTAAAACAGCAGTTTTATCTTGATTTCACCTACATTAGCCATTATATACGACAGAAACATGAATATGACAGTTTAAATAATTGAAAACAGCATTTTCTATGTTTTTGCAAGCTGAGAACAGCTATTTTATTTTGATTTTGCAAACATAAGCCATTACACACGACTTATACATGAATATGACAGTTTAAATACTTGAAACCGGTGTTTTGTATGCTTTTGAATGCTTAAAACAGCAGTTTTATCTTAATTTCACCTACATTAGCCATTATACACGACAGAAACATGATATGACAGTTTAAATACTTGAAATCGTTGTTTTGTATGCTTTTAAATGCTTAAAACAGCAGTTTTATCTTGATTTCACCAACATTAGCCATTTAATACGACAGAAACATGAATATGACAGTTTAAATACTTGAAAACAGCATTTTGTAAGTTTTTTCAAGCTGATTACAGCTATTTTATCTTGATTTTGCAAACATAAGCCATTACACACGACATATACATGAATATGACAGTTTAAATACTTGTAAACGGTGTTTTGTATGCTTTTGAATGCTTAAAACAGCAGTTTTATCTTGATTTCACCAACATTAGCCATTATACATGACAGAAACATGAATATGACAGTTTAAATATTTGAAAATAGCATTTTGTAAGTTTTTTCAAGCTGATTACAGCTATTTTATCTTGATTTTGCAAACATAAGCCATTACACACGACATATACATGAATATGACAGTTCAAATACTTGAAAACGGTGTTTTGTATGCTTTTGAATGCTTAAAACAGCAGTTTTATCTTGATTTCACCAACATTAGCCATTATACATGACAGAAACATGAATATGACAGTTTAAATATTTGAAAATAGCATTTTGTAAGTTTTTTCAAGCTGATTACAGCTATTTTATCTTGATTTTGCAAACATAAGCCATTACACACGACATATACATGAATATGACAGTTCAAATACTTGTAAACGGTGTTTTGTATGCTTTTGAATGCTTAAAACAGCAATTTTATCTTGTTTTCATCAACATTAGCCATTATACACGACAGAAACATGAATATAACAGTTTAAATACTTGAAAACTGCATTTTGTATGTTTTTTCAAGCTGAGAACAGTTATTTTATCTTGATTTTGCAAACATAAGCCATTACACACGACATATACATAAATATAACTGTTTATATACTTGAAAACGGTGTTTTGTATGCTTATGAATGCTTAAAACAGGAGTTTTATCTTCATTTTAACAACATTAGCCATTATACACGACAGAAACATAAATATGACAGTTTCAATACTTGAAAACGGTGTTTTGTATGCTTTTGAATGCTTAAAACAGCAGTTTTATGTTGATTTTACCAATATTAGCCATTATACACGACAGAAACATGAATATGACAATTTAAAGACTTGAAAACAGCATTTTGTATGTTCTCGCAAGCTGAAAACAGCTATTTTATATTGATTTTGCAAACATAAGCCATTACACATGATATATACATGAATATGACAGTTTAAATACTAGAAAACGGTGTTTTGTAAGCTTTTAAATGCTTAAAACAACAGTTTTATCTTGATTTCGCACACATTAGCCATTATACACGACAGAAACATGAATATGACAGATTAAATACTTGAAAACAGCATTTTGTATGTTTTTGCAAGCTGAGAACATCTATTTTATCTTGATTTTGCAAACATAAGCCATTACACACGACATATACATAAATATAACAGTTTATATACATGAAAACATCATTTTGTATGTTTTAGCAAGCTGAGAACAGCTATTTTATCTTGATTTTGCAAACATAAGCCATTACACACGACAAATACATGAATATGACAGTTTAAATACTTGAAATCGGTGTTTTGTATGCTTTTGAATGCTTAAAACAGCAGTTTTATCTTGATTTCACCTACATTAGCCATTTAATACGACAGAAACATGAATATGACAGTTTAAATACTTGAAAACAGCATTTTGTATGTTTTTGCAAGCTGAGAACAGCTATTTTATTTTGATTTTGCAAACATAAGCCATTACACACGACTTATACATGAATATGACAGTTTAAATACTTGAAACCGGTGTTTTGTATGCTTTTGAATGCTTAAAACAGCAGTTTTATCTTGATTTCACCTACATTAGCCATTATACACGACAGAAACATGAATATGACAGTTTAAATACTTGAAATCGTTGTTTTGTATGCTTTTAAATGCTTAAAACAGCAGTTTTATCTTGATTTCACCAACATTAGCCATTATACACGACAGAAACATGAATAGGACAGTTTAAATACTTGAAAACAGCATTTTGTATGTTTTTCAAGCTGATAACAGCTATTTTATCTTGATTTTGCAAACATAAGCCATTACACACAACATATACATGAATATGACAGTTTAAATACTTGAAAACGGTGTTTTGTAAGCTTTTGAATGCTTGAAACAGCAGTTTTATCTTGATTTCACCAACATTAGCCATTACACACGACATATACATGAATATGACAGTTTAAATACTTGAAAACGGTGTTTTGTATGCTTTTGAATGCTTAAAACAGCAGTTTTATCTTGATTTCACCAACATTAGCCATTACACACGACATATACATTAATATGACAGTTTAAATACTTGAAAACTGTGTTTTGTATGCTTTTGAATGCTTAAAACAGCAGTTTTATCTTGATTTCACCAACATTAGCCATTATACACGACAGAAACATGAATATAACAGTTTATATACTTGAAAACAGCATTTTGTATGTTTTTGCAAGCTGAGAACAGCTTTTTTATCTTGATTTTGCAACATAAGCCATAACACACGACATATACATGAATATGACAGTTTAAATACTTGAAATCGGTGTTTTTTATGCTTTTGAATGCTTAAAACAGCAGTTTTATCTTGATTTCACCAACATTAGCCATTACACACGACAGAAACATGAATATGACAGTCTAAATACTTGAAAACAGCATTTTGTATGTTTTTGCAAGATGAAAACAGCTATTTTATCTTGATTTTGCAAACATAAGCCATTACACACGACATATACATAAATATGACAGTTTAAATACTTGAAAAGAGCATTTTATATGTTTTTGCAAGCTGAGAACAGCAATTTTATCTTGATTTTACAAACATAAGCCATTACACACGACATATACATAAATATAACAGTTTATATACTTGAAAACAGCATTTTGTATGTTTTTGCAAGCTGAGAACAGCTTTTTTATATTGATTTTGCAAACATAAGCCATAACACACGACATATACATGAATATGACAGTTTAAATTCTTGAAAACGGTGTTTTGTATGCTTTTGAATGCTTAAAACAGCAGTTTTATCTTGATTTCATCAACATTAGCCATTATACACGACAGAAACATGAATATGACTGTTAAAATAATTGAAAACAGCATTTTGTATGTTTTTGCAAGCTGAGAACAGTTATTTTATCTTGATTTTGCAAACATTAGCCATTACACACGACATATACATGAATATGACAGTTTAAATACTTGAAAACCGTGTTTTGTATGCTTTTGAATGCTTAAAACAGCAGTTTTATCTTGATTTCACCAACATTAGCCATTATACATGACAGAAACATGAATATGACAGTTTAAATACTTGAAAACAGCATTTTGTAAGTTTTTGCAAGCTGATTACAGCTATTTTATCTTGATTTTGCAAACATAAGCCATTACACACGACATATACATGAATATGACAGTTTAAATACTTGTAAACGGTGTTTTGTATGCTTTTGAATGCTTAAAACAGCAATTTTATCTTGTTTTCATCAACATTAGCCATTATACACGACTGAAACATGAATATGACAGTTTAAATACTTGAAAACAGCATTTTGTATGTTTTTGCAAGCTGAGAACAGCAATTTTATCTTGATTTTGCAAACATAAGCCATAACACACGACATATACATAAATATAACAGTTTATATACTTGAAAACAGCATTTTGAATGTTTTTGCAAGCTGAGAACAGCTATTTTATCTTGATTTTGCAAACATAAGCCATTACACATGATATATACATGAATATGACAGTTTAAATACTAGAAAACGGTGTTTTGTAAGCTTTTAAATGCTTAAAACAACAGTTTTATCTTGATTTCGCACACATTAGCCATTATACACGACAGAAACATGAATATGACAGATTAAATTCTTGAAAACAGCATTTTGTATGTTTTTGCAAGCTGAGAACATCTATTTTATCTTGATTTTGCAAACATAGGCCATTACACATGACATATACATAAATATGACAGTTTATATACATGAAAACATCATTTTGTATGTTTTAGCAAGCTGAGAACAGCTATTTTATCTTGATTTTGCAAACATAAGCCATTACACACGACAAATACATGAATATGACAGTTTAAATACTTGAAATCGGTGTTTTGTATGCTTTTGAATGCTTAAAACAGCAGTTTTATCTTGATTTCACCTACATTAGCCATTATATACGACAGAAACATGAATATGACAGTTTAAATAATTGAAAACAGCATTTTCTATGTTTTTGCAAGCTGAGAACAGCTATTTTATTTTGATTTTGCAAACATAAGCCATTACACACGACTTATACATGAATATGACAGTTTAAATACTTGAAACCGGTGTTTTGTATGCTTTTGAATGCTTAAAACAGCAGTTTTATCTTAATTTCACCTACATTAGCCATTATACACGACAGAAACATGAATATGACAGTTTAAATACTTGAAATCGTTGTTTTGTATGCTTTTAAATGCTTAAAACAGCAGTTTTATCTTGATTTCACCAACATTAGCCATTATACACGACAGAAACATGAATAGGACAGTTTAAATACTTGAAAACAGCATTTTGTATGTTTTTCAAGCAGATAACAGCTATTTTATCTTGATTTTGCAAACATAAGCCATTACACACAACATATACATGAATATGACAGTTTAAATACTTGAAAACGGTGTTTTGTAAGCTTTTGAATGCTTGAAACAGCAGTTTTATCTTGATTTAACCAACATTAGCCATTACACACGACATATACATTAATATGACAGTTTAAATACTAGAAAACTGTGTTTTGTATGCTTTTGAATGCTTAAAACAGCAGTTTTATCTTGATTTCACCAACATTAGCCATTATACACTACAGAAACATGAATATGACAGTCTAAATAATTGAAAACAGCATTTTGTATGTTTTTGCAAGATGAGAACAGCTATTTTACCTTGATTTTGCAAACATAAGCCATTACACACGACATATACATAAATATGACAGTTTAAATACTTGAAAAGAGCATTTTGTATGTTTTTGCAAGCTGATAACAGCTATTTTATCTTGATTTTGCAAACATAAGCCATTACACACGACATATACATGAATATGACAGTTTAAATACTTGTAAACGGTGTTTTGTATGCTTTTGAATGCTTAAAACAGCAATTTAATCTTGTTTTCATCAACATTAGCCATTATACACGACAGAAACATGAATATGACAGTTTAAATACTTGAAAACAGCATTTTGTATGTTTTTGCAAGCTGAGAACAGCAATTTTATCTTGATTTTGCAAACATAAGCCATAACACACGACATATACATGAATATAACAGTTTATATACTTGAAAACAGCATTTTGAATGTTTTTGCAAGCTGAGAACAGCTATTTTATCTTGATTTTGCAAATATAAGCCATTACACACGACATATACATGAATATGACAGTTTAAATACTTGAAAACGGTGTTTTGTATGCTTTTGAATGCCTAAAACAGCAGTTTCATCTTGATTTCACCAACATTAGCCATTATACATGACAGAAACATGAATATGACAGTTTATATACTTGAAAACAGCATTTTGTATGTTTTTGCAAGCTGATAACAGCTATTTTATCTTGATTTTGCAAACATAAGCCATTACACACGACATATACATGAATATGACAGTTTAAATACTTTAAAACGGTGTTTTGTATGCTTTTGAATGCTTAAAACAGCAGTTTTATCTTGATTTCACCAACATTAGCCATTATACACGACAGAAATATGAATATGACAATTTAAAGACTTGAAAACAGCATTTTGTATGTTTTTGCAAACTGAGAACAGCTATATTATCTTTATTTTGCAAACATAAGCCATTACACACGACATATACATGAATATGACAGTTTAAATACTTGAAAACGGTATTTTGTATGCTTTTGAATGCTTAAAACAGCAATTTTATCTTGATTTTACCAACATTAGCCATTATACACGACATATACATGAATATGACAGTTTAAATACTTGAAAACGGTGTTTTGTATGCTTTTGAATGCTTAAAACAGCAGTTTTATCATGATTTCACCAACATTAGCCATTATACACGACAGAAACATGAATATGACAGTTTAAATACTTGAAAACGGTGTGTAAAGGTATTTAAGTATTGTATTTTTATTTAAATTATAAAATATTGACAGTATGAAAAATATATTTATTTATATATTATTAACAAAACAACAACAACAACCGTAACTATTTGATTCCTTAAAAAACATTTTAACAACAAAAATACATACTAGATAATACAATTTGTTTGACATGAAAAATGTCATAAAAATATATGGCAGCTGCCACACTCGTCCCCCCAAAAACAAAATGTCGAATAACAAATATAAATATAATCATAACAAGGGTAATAGCAATAATTAAAAATATAAAGAACAAGAGAAAAAAAATAGAAGCGTTATAGTATCCTTGAGTATCAATCAGAGAAGAAAGCTGGTTTTAACCTGTCAATAGAGACTATTTCCTTTTTTGAATTAATATTTAGTGCAAAAAATTTAGGAAAACGTTCAATTACTTCAAAAGGGCCATCATAAGGTTGTTCTAGGGATTTCTTAATGCCATCTTTACGTATAAAAACATGAGAAGTTGTAAATAAATCTTTACTTAAGAATATTTTGGATTTGTTGTGATTATTTACTGGAACTGGCTTTAAATTTGAGATGTAATTTTTAAACTTATTTAAATAATTTGGTAGTTCAGCATCATCTAATTTTTTACTCTTTCAAAAAAATTGGCCTGGTAAACAAAGTGAAGTTCCATAAACTAATTCAGAAACTGAGCAATTTATTGATTCTTTAACAGCAGTTCTAATACCCAATAAAACAATTGGTAATATATCAAACCAATTATTATATTTATTATGTGTTTTTAAAGAAGTTTTTAATTGACGGTGAAATCTTTCAACCAACCCATTGGACTGAGGATGATATGCTGTTGTTTTTATTCTGTGTGAACCTAGAGTTTGTGTTAATTGTGTCATTAATCGCGATTCAAACTGTACTCCGCGATCAGTAGTTATGTATGAGGGAACCCCAAAGCGCGAAATCCATCCAGAATTGAAGGCTTTTGCAACAATTTCAGCTGAAATGTCAGTGATAGGAATCGCCTCTGGCCAACGTGTGAATCTATCAATGCAAGTTAAAATATAATGAAATCCATTAGAACAAGGTAAAGGGCTAATTAAATCAATATGGATTTCATCAAATCTAGCTGATGGTAAAGTAAAATTTTCCAATGGCGTTTTTGAATGTTTATTGACTTTTGATTTTTGACATTCTATGCAATTCTTAGTCCATTCTTTTATATCTGTGTTAATATTTTTCCAGACAAATCTGCTTGAAATAAGTTTTTGTGAAGCTTTTATACCAGGATGTGATAAAAAATGTAGTTGCTTGAATATTTGTTTACGAAATATTTTTGGAATGAATGGACGCAATATGCCTGTGGAAGTATCACATGTTATAACCAAATTAGTATTATCTAGTGGAATGTCTCCAAATTTTAATGTTGAATTAGGATTATTTTTCAAAGCCAATAATTCTTGATCTGTAATTTGTAAATTTGGTATTTCTTCATAGTCGATATTTTTTGCTATATAAAATGAGTCAATATGAGCACGAGATAAAGTATCAGCGATGATGTTCTCTTTACCAGATATATGTCTAATATCATTTGTGAATTGTAAAATGTAATCTAATTGTCTTAATTCTCTGGGAGAACATGTGTTAGAATTCTTTGCTAAAGAATATGTAAGTGGTTTATGATCAGTTAGGATTGTAAATTCGCGTCCTTCCAGGAAATACCGAAATTTCTTTATTGATGCATAAATAGCTAGTAATTCACGGCTAAATGTACTGTATTTAGTTTCTGTTGGTGTTAGAGCACGAGAAAAAAAAAGCAAGTGGTTTCCATGAATTATCAACTAATTGTTGTAAAACTCCTCCTAATCCAGTATTTGAAGCGTCTACCATAACGATAATAGGGGCATTTGGTTGCGGAAAACTTAAAGTAACTTTTTTAATTATCGTTTTTTTAATATTTTTAAATGACAATAATGCAAGTGCATCCCAACTGACTGATTTGTTACCATTTTTAGAGTTATCTATTAACTTATTGATAGGTTGTAATATAGAAGCGCATTTAGGAATGAATCTATGGTAGAAGTTAATTAAACCTAAAAATTTTCGTAACTCGCGTTGTGTTTTTGGTAAAGGAAATTCTTGGATTGCCAATATCTTTTCAGGTAAAGGGGTTATGCCGTCTTTAGAGATATGATGTCCTAAAAAATTTATTTTTACTGGAAATTAACAAATATATATATATATAAACCTCTGAAAAGTTTGAGCGCTATTTCGAAGGCCAAAGGGCATAAATATATATTCGAATAATCCAAATTGGGTACTTATTGCTGTCTTAGGAATAGCTGAAGGTTCCATTGGAATTTGATTATAAGCTTTTACTAAATCGATTTTAGAAAATATAGTAGTATTGTGTAAATTATAGCTACAATCTTGTATGTGAGGAATAGGGTAGCGGTCGGGAACTGTAATATTATTCAATTCGCGGTAATCTCCACATGGACGCCATTCTACATTATCCTTCTTTTTAACCATGTGAAGTGCTGAAGACCAGCAACTGGAAGAGGGTCTAATAATTCCTTGTTTAAGTAAAGAATCGAATTCATTTTTTGCAATAATTAATCGTTCTGGGTCTAATCTACGAGGTCGCGAAAAAACAGGTGAACCTGTTATTATAATGTCGTGTTTAATTGAATATTTGATTTGGCGATCCTGTGTTAATGGGTTTGTCAAAGAAGGAAATTGTGATAAGATATATTTGAAAGGACAGTATTGTTCAGTTTCATTATTAGTTGCTTTATCAATATTTTGAATTTCTAAATTGGATAATGAGAATTGGTCAATAGATTTGATTGATAAAATTTTATCATTATCAAACTATCAAATTAAAAAAACTTAAGAAATCAGCTCCAATAATTGAATTTTTAATGTCAGCGATTATGAAATTCCATGTAAACCTTTTATTTAAATCAAAATCTAAAGTAAGAGTTTTTGATCCGTATGTTGGAATGGAAGAATTATTGACAGCTTGTAATGATAGAGATTGTTTATGTAAATTTTGATGTGATTGATACTTAAGAATACTAACCTCAGCTCCAGTATCAACTAGGAAACGATGTCCCGTAGTTTTATCTGTTATGTAGAACAAATTTTGTCTCTTTGTAGGAGTTAATTGTGTGCTTGAAAGAAGAGGACAATTATTAGAGTTATTGTTAAATTTATACTTGTTATACGAACTTATAGGAGTAGGGGCCAATGAATCCTTAAAGCGACACGGTGGTGTACATTTTCTTGCTGCAGTGCCAAAATTGAAATGATACCAACATAGATCGGAGGATATATGATTGTTAGGGAAGGTCTTCTCATTTTTTAATGTAGATATAAGTTTCTTAATTTCCAAAACTTCTTTTTTTAGAATGTTCAATTCTGAATCTTTTATTGAAGAGGCCGAAATTGTTGGGGTTGAAATCTCCAAAATTTTGTCCGCGATAAGACTTTTTTGCTCTAAGGAAGTGCCAATAGAAGACGCCAATACTATCTGTACGTTAGTTGGTAATTTTTGAATAAAAAGTTCTTCTAAAATAAAGTTGTCCAAAGTTTTGTTGTTTACCAAACGCTTCATTTGTCGCAAAATTTGGGAAGGTTTTTGGTCTCCAATATCAACTGAAGATAGAAATTTTTGTAATTTTTTTTTCTCTGAAAGAGAAGTTCGCTCTATTAAAGCTTCTTTGAGAACATCAAATGGATTGATTGATGGTGGATCTATAATGATATCCCTGATTTCTGATGCATACTCCGGGCACAAGGAAGAAATAACTTGATTGAATTTTATAGTTTGATTTCTTACATTATTATTTTTTTAAATGGCTTCAACTTGCGCAAACCATAATTCGGCATCATTTGGCCAAAAAACAGGTAGTTTAACAGAATGTGCAGCTACTAGTTGTGGTTCAATTTCAATATTTGGAAAATTCGACACTGAGGGCGAAGTTTGGTCCATTTTAAATATATAAGGTGCGGCTTGCGTCGGGATCACCAATTTGAAAAGGTATTTAAGTATTGTATTTTATTTAAATTATAAAATATTGACAGTATGAAAAATATCTTTATTTATATATTATTAACAAAACAACAACAACAACAGTAACTATTTGATTCCTCAAAAAACATTTTAACAACAAAAATACATACAAGATAATACAATTTGTTTGACATGAAAAATGTCATAAAAATATATGGCAGCTGCCACAAATATGACAGTTAAAATATGAAAACGGTGTTTTGTATGCTATTGAATGCTTAAAACAGCAGTTTTATCTTGATTTCACCAACATTAGCCTTTATACACGACAGAAACATGAATATGACAGTTTAAATACTTGAAAACAGCATTTTGTATGTTTTTGCAAGCTGAGAACAGCTATTTTATCTTAATTTTGCAAACATAAGCCATTACACACGACATATACATGAATATGACAGTTTAAATACTTGAAAAGGGTGTTTTGTATGCTTTTGAATGCTTAAAACAGCAGTTTTATGTTGATTTCACCAACATAAGCCATTACACACGACATATGCATGAATATGACAGTTTAAGTACTTGAATACAGCATTTTGTATGTTTTTGCAAGCTGAAAAAGCTATTTTATCTTGATTTTGCAAACATAAGCCATTACACACGACATATGCATGAATATGGCAGTTTAAATACTTGAAAACGGTGTTTTGTATGCTTTTGAATGATTAAAACAGCAGTTTTTTCTTGATTTCACCAACATTAGCCTATATAAACGACAGAAACATGAATATGACAGTTTAAATACTTGAAAACGGTGTTTTGTATGCTTTTGAATGCTTAAAACAGCAGTTTTATCTTGATTTCACAAACATTAGCCATTATACACGACAGAAACATGAGTATGACAGTTTAAATACTTGAAAACAGCATTTTGTATGTTTTTGCAAGCTGAGAACAGCAATTTTATCTTGATTTTGCAAACATAAGCCATTACACACGATATATACATGAATATGACAGTTTAAATACTTGAAACCGGTGTTTTGTATGCTTTGAATGCTTTAAACAGCAGTTTTATCTTGATTTCACCAACATTAGCCATTATACACGACAGAAACATGAATATGACAGTTTAAATACTTGAAAACAGTGTTTTGTATGCTTTTGAATGCTTAAAACAGCAGTTTTATCTTGATTTCACCAACATTAGCCATTATACACGACAGAAACATGAATATGACAGTTTAAATACTTAAAAACAGCATTTTTTATGTTTTTGCAAGCTGAGAACAGCTGTTTTATCTTGATTTTGCAAACATAAGCCATTACACACGACATACACATGAATATAACAGTTTAAATACTTGAAAACGCTGTTTTGTATGCTTTTGAATGCTTAAAACAGCAGTTTTATCTTGATTTCACCAACATTAGCCATTATGTACGACAGAAACATGAATATGAGAGTTTAAATACTTGAAAACAGCATTTTGTATGTTTTTGCATGCTGAAAACAGCTATTTTATCTTGATTTTGCAAACATAAGCCATTACACACGACATATACATGAATATAACAGTTTAAATACTTGAAAACGGGGTTCTGTATGCTTTTTAATGCTTAAAACAGCAGTTTTATCTTGATTTCACAAACATTAGCCATTATACAGGACAGAAACATGAATATGACAATTTAAAAACTTGAAAACAGCATTTTGTATGTTTTTGCAAGCTGAGAACAGCTATTTTATCTAGATTTTGCAAACATAAGCCATTACACACG
This sequence comes from Poecilus cupreus, assembly GCA_963942605.1. NCBI lineage: Eukaryota > Metazoa > Arthropoda > Insecta > Coleoptera > Carabidae > Poecilus > Poecilus cupreus. The sequence continues at coordinate 19,115 of CAWWDY010002497.1, forward strand.
ACATAAACTTGAATATGACAGTTTAAATATTTAAAAACAGCATTTTGTATGTTTTCGCAAGCTGAAAACAGCTATTTTATCTTGATTTTGCAAACATAAGCCATTACACACGACATATACATGAATATGACAGTTAAAATATGAAAACGGTGTTTTGTATGCTATTGAATTCTTAAAACAGCAGTTTTATCTTGATTTCACCAACATTAGCCATTATACACGACAGAAACATGAATATGACAGTTTAAATACTTAAAAACAGCATTGATTTTGCAAACATAAGCCATTATACACGACATATACATGAACATGACAATTTAAATAATTGAAAACGGTGTTTTGTATGCTTTTGAATGCTTAAAACAGCAGTTTTATCTTGATTTCACAAACATTAGCCATTATACACAACAGAAACATGAATATGACAGTTTTAATACTTGAAAACAGCATTTTGTATATTTTTGCAAGCTGAGAACAGCTATTTTATCTTGATTTTGCAAATATAAGCTATTACACACGACATATACATGAACATGACAGTTTAAATACTTGAAAACGGTGTTTTGTATGCTTTTGAATTCTTAAAACAGCAGTTTTTTCTTCATTTCACCAACATTAGCCTATATACACAACAGAAACATGAATATGACAGTTTTAATACTTGAAAACGGTGTTTTGTATGCTTTTGAATGCTTAAAACAGCAGTTTTATCTTGATTTCAACCAACAATAGCCATTATACACGACAGAAACATGAATATGACTGGTTAAATACTTGAAAACAGCATTTTGTATGTTTTTGCAAACTGAGAACAGCTATTTTATTTTGATTTTGCAAACATAAGCCACTACACACGACATATACATAAATATGACAGTTTAAATACTTGAAAACGGTGTTTTGTATACTTTTGAATGCTTAAAACAGCAGTTTTATCTTGATTTCACAAACATTAGCCATTATACACGACAGAAACATGAATATGACAGTTAATATACTTAAAAACAGCATCTTGTATGTTTTTGCAAGCTGAGAACAGCTATTTTATCTAGATTTTGCAAACATAAGCCATTACACACGACATATACATGAATATGACAGTTTAAATACTTGAAAACGGTGTTTTGTATGCTTTTGAATGCTTAAAACAGCAGTTTTATCTTGATTTCACAAACATTAGCCATTATACACGACAGAAACATGAATATGACAGTTAATATACTTAAAAACAGCATCTTGTATGTTTTTGCAAGCTGAGAACAGCTATTTTATCTAGATTTTGCAAACATAAGCCATTACACACGACATATACATGAATATGACTGTTAAAATACTTGAAAACGGTGTTTTGTATGCTTTTGAATGCTTAAAACAGCAGTTTTATCTTGATTTCACCAACATTAGCCATTATACACGACAGAAACGTGAATATAACAGTTTAAATACTTGAAAACAGCATTGATTTTGCAAACATAAGCCATTATGCACGACATATACATGAATATGACAGTTTAAATACTTAAAAACGGTGTTTTGTATGCTTTTGAATGCTTAAAACAGCAGTTTTATCTTGATTTTACCAACATTAGCCATTATACACGACAGAAACATGAATATGACAGTTTATATACTTGAAAACAGCATTTTGTATGTTTTTGCAAGCTGAGAACAGCTATTTTATCTTGATTTTGCAAACATAAGCCATTACACACGACATATACATGAATATGACAGTTTAAATACTTGAAAACGGTGTTTTGTATGTGTATGAATGCTTAAAACAGCAGTTTTATCTTGATTTCACCAACATTAGCCATTATACACGACAGAAACATGAATATGACAGTTTAAATACTTGAAAACGGTGTTTTGTATGCTTTTGAATGCTAAAAACATCAGTTTTATCTTGATTTCACCAACATTAGCCATTATACACGACAGAAACATGAATATGACAGTTTAAATACTTGAAAACAGCATTTTGTATGTTTTTGCAAGCTGGGAACAGCTATTTTATCTTGATTTTGCAAACATAAGCCATTACACACGACATATACATGAATATAACAGTTTAAATACTTGAAAACGGTGTTTTGTATGCTTTTGAATGCTTAAAACAGCAGTTTTATCTTGATTTCACTAACATTAGCCACTATACACGACAGAAACATGATTATGAGAGTTTAAATACTTGAAAACGGCATTTTGTATGTTTTTGCAAGCTGAGAATAGCTATTTTGTCTTGATTTTGCAAACATAAGCCATTACACACGGCATATACATGAATATGACAGTTTAAATACTTGAAAACGGTGTTTTGTATGCTTTTGAATGCTTAAAACAGCAGTTTTATTTTGATTTCACCAACATTAGCCATTATACACGACAGAAACATGATTATGACAGTTTAAATATTTGAACACAGCATTTTGTATGTTTTTGCAAGCTGAGAGCAGCTGATTTATCTTGATTTTGCAAATATAAGCCATTACACACGACATACACATGAATATAACTGTTTAAATACTTGAAAACGCTGTTTTGTATGCTTTTGTAAGCTTAAAATAGCAGTTTTATTTTGATTTCACCCACATTAGCCATTATACACGACCAAAACATGAATATGACAGTTTAAATACTTGAAAACGGTGTTATGTATGCTTTTGAATGCTTAAAACAGCAGTTTTATCTTGATTTCACCAACATTAGCCATTATACACGACAGAAACATGAATATGACAGTTTATATACTTCAAACAGCTTTTTGTATGTTTTTGCAAGCTCAGAACAGCTATTTTATCTTGATTTTGCAAACATAAGCCATTACACACGACATATACATGAATATAACAGTTTAAATACTTGAAAACGGTGTTTTGTATGCTTTTGAATGCTTAAAACAGCAGTTTTATTTTGATTTCACCCACATTAGCCATTATACACGACAGAAACATGAATATGACAGTTTAAATACTTAAAAACAGCATTTTGTATGTTTTTGCAAGCTGAGAACAGCTATTTTATCTTAATTTTGCAAACATAAGCCATTACACACGACATATACATGAATATGACAGTTTAAATACTTGAAAACTGTGTTTTGTATGCTTTTGAATGCTTTAAACAGCAGTTTTATTTTGATTTCACCCACATTAGCCATTATACACGTCAGAAACATGAATATGACAGTTTATATACTTCAAAACAGCTTTTTGTATGTTTTTGCAAGCTGAGAACAGCTATTGTATCTTGATTTTGCAAACATAAGCCATTACACACGACATATACATGAATATAACAGTTTAAATACTTGAAAACGGTGTTTTGTATGCTTTTAAATGCTTAAAACAGCAGTTTTATCTAGATTTCTCAAACATTATCCATTATACACGACAGAAACATGAATATGAATGTTTAAATACTTGAAAACAGCATTTTGTATGTTTTTGCAAGCTGAGAACAGCTGTTTTATCTTGATTTTGCAAACATAAGCCATTACACACGACATATACATGAATATGACTGTTAAAATACTTGAAAACGGTGTTTTGTATGCTTTTGAATGCTTAAAACAGCAGTTTTATCTTGATTTCACCAACATTAGCCATTATACACGACAGAAACGTGAATATAACAGTTTAAATACTTGAAAACAGCATTGATTTTGCAAACATAAGCCATTATGCACGACATATACATGAATATGACAGTTTAAATACTTAAAAACGGTGTTTTGTATGCTTTTGAATGCTTAAAACAGCAGTTTTATCTTGATTTTACCAACATTAGCCATTATACACGACAGAAACATGAATATGACAGTTTAAATACTTGAAAACAGCATTTTGTATGTTTTCGCAAGCTGAGAACAGCTATTTTATCTTAAATTTGCAAACATAAGCCATTACACATTATATATATATATATATATATATATATATATATATATATATATATATATATATATATACATGATTATAACAGTTTAAATACTTGAAAACGGTGTTTTGTATTTTTGTATGCTTTGAATGCTTAAAACAGCAGTTTTATCTTGATTTCACAAACATTAGCCATTATACACGACAGAAACATGAATATGACAGTTTAAATACTTGAAAACAGCATTTTGTATGTTTTTGCAAGCTAAAAACAGCTTATCTTGATTTTGCAAACATAAGCCATTACACACGATATATACATGAATATGACAGTTTAAATTCTTGAAACCGGTGTTTTGTATGCTTTTGAATGCTTAAAACAGCAGTTTTATCTTGATTTCACAAACATTAGCCATTATACACGACATATACATGAACATGACAGTTTAAATAATTGAAAACGGTGTTTTTTATGCTTTTGAATGCCTAAAACAGCAGTTTTATCTTGATTTCACAAACATTAGCCATTATACACGACAGAAACATGAATATGAAAGTTTAAATACTTGAAAACAGCATTTTGTATGTTTTTGCAAGCTAAAAACAGCTATTTTATCTTGATTTTGCAAACATAAGCCATTACACACGATATATACATGAATATGACAGTTTAAGTACTTGAAACCGGTGTTTTGTATGCTTTTGAATGCTTAAAACAGCAGTTTTATCTTGATTTCACAAACATTAGCCATTATACACGACAGAAACATGAATATGACAGTTTATATACTTGAAAACAGCATTTTGTATGTTTTTGCAAGCTGAGAACAGCTATTTTATCTTGATTTTGCAAACATAAGCCATTACACACGACATATACATGAATATGACAGTTTAAATACTTGAAAACGGTGTTTTGTATGTGTATGAATGCTTAAAACAGCAGTTTTATCTTGATTTCACCAACATTAGCCATTATACACGACAGAAACATGAATATGACAGTTTAAATACTTGAAAACGGTGTTTTGTATGCTTTTGAATGCTAAAAACATCAGTTTTATCTTGATTTCACCAACATTAGCCATTATACACGACAGAAACATGAATATGACAGTTTAAATACTTGAAAACAGCATTTTGTATGTTTTTGCAAGCTGGGAACAGCTATTTTATCTTGATTTTGCAAACATAAGCCATTACACACGACATATACATGAATATAACAGTTTAAATACTTGAAAACGGTGTTTTGTATGCTTTTGAATGCTTAAAACAGCAGTTTTATCTTGATTTCACTAACATTAGCCACTATACACGACAGAAACATGATTATGAGAGTTTAAATACTTGAAAACGGCATTTTGTATGTTTTTGCAAGCTGAGAATAGCTATTTTGTCTTGATTTTGCAAACATAAGCCATTACACACGGCATATACATGAATATGACAGTTTAAATACTTGAAAACGGTGTTTTGTATGCTTTTGAATGCTTAAAACAGCAGTTTTATTTTGATTTCACCAACATTAGCCATTATACACGACAGAAACATGATTATGACAGTTTAAATATTTGAACACAGCATTTTGTATGTTTTTGCAAGCTGAGAGCAGCTGATTTATCTTGATTTTGCAAATATAAGCCATTACACACGACATACACATGAATATAACTGTTTAAATACTTGAAAACGCTGTTTTGTATGCTTTTGTAAGCTTAAAATAGCAGTTTTATTTTGATTTCACCCACATTAGCCATTATACACGACCAAAACATGAATATGACAGTTTAAATACTTGAAAACGGTGTTATGTATGCTTTTGAATGCTTAAAACAGCAGTTTTATCTTGATTTCACCAACATTAGCCATTATACACGACAGAAACATGAATATGACAGTTTATATACTTCAAACAGCTTTTTGTATGTTTTTGCAAGCTCAGAACAGCTATTTTATCTTGATTTTGCAAACATAAGCCATTACACACGACATATACATGAATAAAACTGTTTAAATACTTGAAAACGGTGTTTTGTATGCTTTTCAATGCTTAAAACAGCAGTTTTATCTTTATTTCTCAAACATTATCCATTATACACGACAGAAACATGAATATGAAAGTTTAAATACTTGAAAACAGCATTTTGTATGTTTTTGCAAGCTGAGAACAGCTATTTTATCTTGATTTTGCAAACATAAGCCATTACACACGACATATACATGAATATAACAGTTTAAATACTTGAAAACGGTGTTTTGTATGCTTTTGAATGCTTAAAACAGCAGTTTTATTTTGATTTCACCCACATTAGCCATTATACACGACAGAAACATGAATATGACAGTTTAAATACTTAAAAACAGCATTTTGTATGTTTTTGCAAGCTGAGAACAGCTATTTTATCTTAATTTTGCAAACATAAGCCATTACACACGACATATACATGAATATGACAGTTTAAATACTTGAAAACTGTGTTTTGTATGCTTTTGAATGCTTTAAACAGCAGTTTTATTTTGATTTCACCCACATTAGCCATTATACACGTCAGAAACATGAATATGACAGTTTATATACTTCAAAACAGCTTTTTGTATGTTTTTGCAAGCTGAGAACAGCTATTGTATCTTGATTTTGCAAACATAAGCCATTACACACGACATATACATGAATATAACAGTTTAAATACTTGAAAACGGTGTTTTGTATGCTTTTAAATGCTTAAAACAGCAGTTTTATCTAGATTTCTCAAACATTATCCATTATACACGACAGAAACATGAATATGAATGTTTAAATACTTGAAAACAGCATTTTGTATGTTTTTGCAAGCTGAGAACAGCTATTTTATCTTGATTTTGCAAACATAAGCCATTACACACGACATATACATGAATATGACAGTTTAAATACTTGAAAACGGTGCTTTGTATGCTTTTGAATGCTTAAAACAGCAGTTTTATTTTGATTTCACCCACATTAGCCATTATACACGACAGAAACATGAATATGACAGTTTAAATACTTTGAGACGGTGTTATGTATGCTTTTGAATGCTTAAAACAGCAGTTTTATCTTGATTTCACCAACATTAGCCATTATACACGACAGAAACATGAATATGACAGTTTAAATACTTGAAAACAGCATTTTGTATGTTTTTGCAAGCTGAGAACAGCTGTTTTATCTTGATTTTGCAAACATAAGCCATTACACACGACATATACATGAATATGACAGTTTAAATACTTGAAAACGGTGTTTTGTATGCTTTTGAATGCTTAAAACAGCAATTTTATCTTGATTTTACCAACATTAGCCATTATACACGACATATACATGAATATGACAGTTTAAATACTTGAAAACGGTGTTTTGTATGCTTTTGAATGCTTAAAACAGCAGTTTTATCATGATTTCACCAACATTAGCCATTATACACGACAGAAACATGAATATGACAGTTTAAATACTTGAAAACGGTGTGTAAAGGTATTTAAGTATTGTATTTTTATTTAAATTATAAAATATTGACAGTATGAAAAATATATTTATTTATATATTATTAACAAAACAACAACAACAACCGTAACTATTTGATTCCTTAAAAAACATTTTAACAACAAAAATACATACTAGATAATACAATTTGTTTGACATGAAAAATGTCATAAAAATATATGGCAGCTGCCACACTCGTCCCCCCAAAAACAAAATGTCGAATAACAAATATAAATATAATCATAACAAGGGTAATAGCAATAATTAAAAATATAAAGAACAAGAGAAAAAAAATAGAAGCGTTATAGTATCTGTTTAGACCTCACTCGCCATCTGTGTGTGAATAGTGAATATGCTTAGCCTTGGCGCTGTCTTCACTTCTTGTTCACACTGACCAGCCGGTAATTTAAATTTTAATTACTCTTTTCGACACTGTAGGTGTCAAACGCCAGTCTCTTTTTACTTGTCTTTCGAGATAATCGCTTCGCTTTGGTTTTTCACCACGCTTTAAAACGAGTTCTTGTGCTCTAATATTACATTTACGCTAACTCAGAGTTATTGTAACTCTAGTTAATTCGCTTTATAGTCTAAACGCTTAATTATAGTGCTTAACTTGTGTTTATATGCTTTATGCATCGCTTTAAATTTATCTCATTGAGCTAACCTCAACGCGACCACATGGTCATTGTGGCTTATTTTGTGCTTATTTGTGTTTAATTTACTTTTACTTGCAGCTTTTAGCATCGCTTATAACATTTCTCCACTTGCTGATTTAGTAAATGCATTTTATGATCTGCTGGACATTGAGTTTCCACTGCATGCATTTGATCTAGAACACGCACAGCTGATGCTAAATCTGATATTCAGGTATCGCTTACTATTTTATAACACTACTGGACAATCGTAAGTACTTTGTACTATTTTTTACAATCACTTGTACGTTACGCACATCCTTTTGTGCCATTTTAACTTGAGTTGATCTAGTTACGCCATTGATCCAGTTTTATATTTATATCAGTTATATATTGTTTATTTGATCTTATTCAATTCATTTACTAGTTTATATATATTTTTTTGGGATATATTTTCGCTGCTTTATGCACATTTACGCTTTAGTTTATAGTTTGTTTAAGCTAATTTTTGGTATTCTTACTATATTTAATTTTAGTAATCTGATTAGTTTACTTGCACTTTGGCTGCACGCTTATTCACACTCCTTTGAGTTTGTTATATTATTATTTACGCTGTATTTATTTTTATTTGTGATTTCTGATTATTACGTCGCTTTACCGACTAGTAATTTATATCTATTCACTTCGACGTTCACTCTTGCCTTTATTTACGGTGTTGCCTCACACTTTGCTGTTGTTAGATCTCAGGCTTTTAGCTTCGAATACCTGATTAACATTTGTGGGCCTACCTATTTTTCCTATCTATCCAAGAGCTTTACCTTTGTGTTAGTCCTTGTAGATCGCTCCTACAAGGTGAAGAGTGTCCGTACCTACAACATTTGATTTATTGTTTCTGAGTTCTTTATTTATTTAGTCATTTTTTGGGATAACTTCGTTTCCTTGACACGTCACCACTTCCTATTCGTTATTTATTTTTGCAGTTCATTTTTATCAACGCAACGCAACGCACACAGACGCACCACGGTCGTCCGGAACAAATTTACAACTTGTTTTAGACCTGCGTCGCCACATTGGTCCTTCGAGCCGGATAGGGAGTTGTTCCCTGTCGTGTTATCTGTGGATCGGGAGTTGTTCCCTGTTGTGTCATCCTTTGATACATTATTTAAATTTTTTATCCTTTCGCTGTCTCACCGCTATCATGGCTGATACACTTACACTCACGCTTCGTCGCGATTTCGCTATGCGTTTCTTGCAAACTCTGGAAAATCTCATGAAACAATCTAAGAAAAATCCAGACAAATTACCTGAAGCTCAAATACAATTCGCAGAGTTAAATGATCGCGTTCGAGATTTTGAAACGAACCACATTGCTCTCATGAGTCACCCAAGCAACGCTGCTAATCAAGAAGATCTCTTTAATGAGTATGACGACTTCATTACTACGGCCCGTAAAATCAAAGCTGAGTTTAAAAAGGCTCCATTCGCAGAGCCACCTTCAGACGCTGAACCGTTAAATACTGCATTTACTTCTTACACCTCATCGCAGTCGCAAACTTTCACTAGACTTCCTAAATTAGATTTGCCTCATTTCTCTGGAGATATTGCTAACTGGAATTCTTTTTATGATCTCTTCACTAGCTCTATCGACGAGAATGACGGTTTACGCGCATCTCAAAAATTTCAGTATTTAAAATCTGTTCTGAAAGGAGAACCGCTGGCTTTAGTCAAAAATTTAAGTCTGACTGACGACAATTATCCTATTGCCATCAAGTTGTTGACCGATCGCTACGCACAGAAAAGGTTAATTTCGTCCTTTCATTTGCAAACATTAATTGAATTACCAAAGCCCATTCCTATGACTTATGCGAATGCTAATAAATTTGTGTCTTCAATTAATGAGCATACCGAAGCTCTAAAGGCGAATAACGAACCGGTAGATAATTGGAGCTCTGTCCTAGCTTTCATTCTAGTCACAAAACTTGATACGCAAACTCGAAATAATTTTGAACGCACGCTTTCTAAAGATCACTTACCTACTCTTGCCGAGTTGACGGAATTTCTCAATAAATTCATACAGTCACAACAATGGCAAAGTATAACTCCGTCTCGCTTCTCTTTAGACAAATCCAAACCGGATCAGAGTCAGTCAAGGCGAAAGCCAATGAATATGTCTACTTTTGTATCAACCACTAACACAGTTAAATGTGTCGCTTGTTCCAAACCGCACGCTCTCTTCAAATGCCAGTTATTTGAGAAAATGGAACCATCAAAACGCTTCAACTTCGTTCGCAACAATAATTGTTGTCGCAATTGCTTGTCATCATTTCACATGACACAAAAATGTCAATCCAAAGTCAATTGTCGCAGATGCAATCAACGTCATCATACGCTCTTGCACTTTGAACGACGCAACGCTTCATCAAAGTCAATTGGAAGTCCAGCTACTAGCAGAAGTCTGCCCAAATCTCCAGCTACAACTAGTAGTCCCGCTAATTCTCCAGTCTCCACAACAGACGAGAAGAATAATTGTACTTCGTTACTTGCCCACAGCCCGGTGTCTTCTCTAGTTATTCTAGGAACAGCTGTTATACGTGTACAAGATTCTTGTGGTTCTTGGCAATCAGTTCGCGCACTGCTAGACAGCGGTAGCGAGTCATCATATATCACTGAAGATTGTTCACGTCGCTTGAAGCTATCCAGTCATCCTGCTGATGTTCGTATCTCAGGATTCGGAAATACCACAGCTTCAAGTCTTGTTCGAGGTACTACCACGATACGTATGTGTTCTTCATACTGCGAAAATACAACATATACGCTGTCAACCATTATCGTGTCTCAGATTATACAAAATCTACCGAAAACGCAACTTCCTGTTGATTTACTTAATGAGTTCTGTCAGCTTCAGCTAGCTGATCCAGATTTTGTAACGCCTGCACCCATTGACGTTTTAATAGGTGCCGATCTCTATTTTGACCTACTCACTGGTCATAAACGCAATATCGCAAACGGTCCCATTGCTGTTGAAACATCCTTGGGGTGGATAGTTTCAGGACCACTTTCTATCTCATCCAACTTGCCAGTCAACACACTCACAACTGTGCAAGATCCAGTTTCCACATCACTATCAAAATTTTGGGAACTCGAGGATATCCCAAACCACGCTGTCATGTCTGATGAACATCGACACGCCAACGATCTCTTTATGTCTCAACATAAAAGATTGGATTCCGGACGCTATGTCGTTCCACTACTTTTCACGCAATTTCCCCCCGAGTTAGGAAATTCTTACACTACTGCATTACGTTGCTTTAACGTCTTACAACGTCGCTTGGCATCCGATCCTGAACTCCAAATTGAATACTACAAGTTCATGAACGATTACCTGGAACAAAACCATATGTCGCTTTTGTCTCCAGAGCTTAATCCTTCACATGAAGGCTTCTATTTACCGCATCATGGAGTTCTTAAAGACACAAACTCGTCCACCAAGCTTCGAGTTGTTTTTAATGGATCGAAGAAGACATCGACCAACAAGTCTCTCAATGATTGTTTAGTATCTGGTCCAGCTCTTCAAACTGAATTGACATCCATCATTCAGCGATCGCGTCTCCATAAAATCATATTTACTGCAGACATCAGACAGATGTATCGTCAGATTTTTATCTCCGATGAACATCGTAAATATCAAAAAATCTTATGGAGCTTTGACCCTTCTATGCCACCACAGACATATATCCTCAATACGGTGACATACGGCACCAAATGTGCTCCGTTCTTAGCCATCCGCACACTTCATCAACTAGCTGCAGATGAAGAAAAGAACTTCCCACGCGCAGCACGTATTTTGTTGTCTGATACATATGTTGATGACATAATAAGTGGAGCCAATTCTCTGTCAGACGCTCTTGCTCTCCAGCAAGAACTTATTCAATTGCTCAACACTGCTGGTCTCGAGCTACGCAAATGGACAAGTAATCATCCTGACTTGCTTAAGAATATTCCCGAAGATCACCGCGAATTTTCATTCTTGAATGAAGAACATCATCAAGACGCTATTAAAATCCTTGGCCTGTCATGGAATCCATTCTTGGATCATTTTAAGTACAACATCAATCTGCCTGACCACGCAGTCACCAAACGCACCATTTTATCTGACATCGCAAGGATCTTTGATCCAATTGGTTGGCTGTCACCCGTCATAATGATCGCTAAACGCATCATGCAGGATCTGTGGGTATCCGGCACTGACTGGGACGCTGAGGTTCCAGAAAACATACTTGCTAATTGGAGCAACTTTAAATCTCAACTGCCTAACTTGTCTACTCTTACGATACCACGTCACATCGACACAATATCCGCTACTTTAAGCTTGATAGGCTTTTGTGACGCCTCCGAATCGGGGTACGCAGCTGTTGTGTATATCCACGCCGAACATGCTCACAGTTGCACATCTTATTTAATCGCTTCAAAAACAAGAGTCGCTCCTCTCAAACGAATTTCTCTTCCTCGACTAGAGCTCTGTGGTGCTCTTCTATTATCGCGCTTAATGGCATGTTTACTCGACAAGTTAAATTTATCATTCACTCATACTGTCGCATGGTCGGACTCCTCGATTACTCTCGCTTGGATTCGAGCTCCACCATATAAATGGAAAACCTTTGTCAGCAACAGGGTTGCGGAAATTCAAAGACATCTACCTCAGAATCTTTGGTATCATATTCCCTCTCAAGATAATCCTGCTGACTGCGCATCACGAGGTATGTCCGTTCACGAGTTACTGTCACACCGTTTATGGTGGGAGGGGCCTTCATGGCTTCAGAAACCATATCATCTCTGGTCTTTATCGCCGCAACATGACGACACCACGCTAGATCCACAGGTGTTCAATGAAACCAAAATCTCATTGGTTATTCATAATGAACCTGATAACACCCTACTGCAGCGGTATTCGGACTTAACTCGCTTGTTGAGGATAACTGCATTTTGCCTTCGAGCCTTCAATAGGCTCAAATATCAAGAACAACCAACACAGTCTTCGCTGTCAGCCACAGAACTCGATGACGCTCTCTTACGCTGGGTGAAAACCGCACAAAACGATGTATTCGCTGATGCTATTGCGAAACTTGATAGAGGAGAATTATGTTCGAAACAACTCCAAAATCTCAGCCCTTTTATCGACGAAGACGGACTACTACGGGTAGGAGGTAGACTTCGACATTCAAATCTCACTTTTTTCCAAAAACACCCTCTACTTCTCCCTTCAAAACATCGTTTCACCGATCTACTTATTGATTCTTATCATCAAAAGTATCTTCACCCATCGCCAAGATCATTACACGCTATTTTAAATCGTCGTTTTTGGATCTTAGGCGCACGCCGTCTCATTCGCAGTCGCACCCTCAAGTGCATACGTTGCTTCAGATATAATCCTGTAGCTCCTAACCCATTTATGGGTAATTTACCCGAAAACCGAGTCAAACAATTCAAGCCTTTTGATGTTGTCGGAATTGACTACGGTGGACCCTTCTATATCACTCCTTACAAAAAACGAGGCTTTAAGGCAACCAAAGCCTATTTATGTTTATTTGTGTGTTTTGCTACGAAGGCACTGCACCTAGAAGTTGCTTCGGATCTTACTACCGAAGCTTTCATTCTCGCTTTTCGACGCTTTCTAGCCAGACGTGGCAGGTGTTCGCATATCTACAGCGACTCAGGTACCAATTTTGTCGGTACCAAAAGTTATTTTACTGATCTACAGAAGTTTGTCGCCTCTACTCAGTACAACGAGTATCTGTCCAATCGGCTTGCCTCCGACGGGACTCAATGGCATTTTAACCCAGCCTCGGCTCCACACTTCGGTGGACTTTGGGAAGCTGGCATCAAATCTGTAAAATATCACATTTCCCGCGTCGTAGGCTCTCAAATATTAACTCTTGAAGAATTTAACACCTTACTCTGTCAAATTGAATCTATTTTAAACTCAAGACCTCTGGGTCCGCTGTCATCAGATCCTAATGATCTGCATGCATTAACGCCGAATCATTTTCTCATGCTTGAAACCGCTGTTTGTTTACCAGATCGCAACTATCTAGAACACTCAACTGGTCTTCTTACTCGCTGGCAACTACTCCAGAGAATCTCCCAAGACTTCTGGAAGAGATGGCACTCCGAGTATCTCAATACGCTCCAACAACGACTCAAATGGACGCGCCACTCTCCAAATTTGAAACCTGACCAGTTGGTAGTCATTAAAAACGATCAATTGCCTCCACTTCAATGGAAATTGGGTCGTATCATCCGAGTATACGCAGGAAATGATCAAGTTGTCAGAGTAGCCGAAGTTAAAACTTCCTCCGGTGTTTTGACCAGACCAGTGGTCAAACTTTGTCCTCTACCACTTCAAGAGTCCTAAAAAACTCCGTTTTTGGCCGGCCGGCATGTTTAGACCTCACTCGCCATCTGTGTGTGAATAGTGAATTTGCTTAGCCTTGGCGCTGTCTTCACTTCTTGTTCACACTGACCAGCCGGTAATTTAAATTTTAATTACTCTTTTCGACACTGTAGGTGTCAAACGCCAGTCTCTTTTTACTTGTCTTTCGAGATAATCGCTTCGCTTTGGTTTTTCACCACGCTTTAAAACGAGTTCTTGTGCTCTAATATTACATTTACGCTAACTCAGAGTTATTGTAACTCTAGTTAATTCGCTTTATAGTCTAAACGCTTAATTATAGTGCTTAACTTGTGTTTATATGCTTTATGCATCGCTTTAAATTTATCTCATTGAGCTAACCTCAACGCGACCACATGGTCATTGTGGCTTATTTTGTGCTTATTTGTGTTTAATTTACTTTTACTTGCAGCTTTTAGCATCGCTTATAACATTTCTCCACTTGCTGATTTAGTAAATGCATTTTATGATCTGCTGGACATTGAGTTTCCACTGCATGCATTTGATCTAGAACACGCACAGCTGATGCTAAATCTGATATTCAGGTATCGCTTACTATTTTATAACACTACTGGACAATCGTAAGTACTTTGTACTATTTTTTACAATCACTTGTACGTTACGCACATCCTTTTGTGCCATTTTAACTTGAGTTGATCTAGTTACGCCATTGATCCAGTTTTATATTTATATCAGTTATATATTGTTTATTTGATCTTATTCAATTCATTTACTAGTTTACATATATTTTTTTGGGATATATTTTCGCTGCTTTATGCACATTTACGCTTTAGTTTATAGTTTGTTTAAGCTAATTTTTGGTATTCTTACTATATTTAATTTTAGTAATCTGATTAGTTTACTTGCACTTTGGCTGCACGCTTATTCACACTCCTTTGAGTTTGTTATATTATTATTTACGCTGTATTTATTTTTATTTGTGATTTCTGATTATTACGTCGCTTTACCGACTAGTAATTTATATCTATTCACTTCGACGTTCACTCTTGCCTTTATTTACGGTGTTGCCTCACACTTTGCTGTTATTAGATCTCAGGCTTTTAGCTTCGAATACCTGATTAACATTTGTGGACCTACCTATTTTTCCTATCTATCCAAGAGCTTTACCTTTGTGTTAGTCCTTGTAGATCGCTCCTACAAGGTGAAGAGTGTCCGTACCTACAACATTTGATTTATTGTTTCTGAGTTCTTTATTTATTTAGTCATTTTTTGGGATAACTTCGTTTCCTTGACACGTCACCACTTCCTATTCGTTATTTATTTTTGCAGTTCATTTTTATCAACGCAACGCAACGCACACAGACGCACCACGGTCGTCCGGAACAAATTTACAACTTGTTTTAGACCTGCGTCGCCACAGTATCCTTGAGTATCAATCAGAGAAGAAAGCTGGTTTTAACCTGTCAATAGAGACTATTTCCTTTTTTGAATTAATATTTAGTGCAAAAAATTTAGGAAAACGTTCAATTACTTCAAAAGGGCCATCATAAGGTTGTTCTAGGGATTTCTTAATGCCATCTTTACGTAGAAAAACATGAGAAGTTGTAAATAAATCTTTACTTAAGAATATTTTGGATTTGTTGTGATTATTTACTGGAACTGGCTTTAAATTTGAGATGTAATTTTTAAACTTATTTAAATAATTTGGTAGTTCAGCATCATCTAATTTTTTACTCTTACAAAAAAATTGGCCTGGTAAACAAAGTGAAGTTCCATAAACTAATTCAGAAACTGAGCAATTTATTGATTCTTTAACAGCAGTTCTAATACCCAATAAAACAATTGGTAATATATCAAACCAATTATTATATTTATTATGTGTTTTTAAAGAAGTTTTTAATTGACGGTGAAATCTTTCAACCAACCCATTGGACTGAGGATGATATGCTGTTGTTTTTATTCTGTGTGAACCTAGAGTTTGTGTTAATTGTGTCATTAATCGCGATTCAAACTGTACTCCGCGATCAGTAGTTATGTATGAGGGAACCCCAAAGCGCGAAATCCATCCAGAATTGAAGGCTTTTGCAACAATTTCAGCTGAAATGTCAGTGATAGGAATCGCCTCTGGCCAACGTGTGAATCTATCAATGCAAGTTAAAATATAATGAAATCCATTAGAACAAGGTAAAGGGCCAATTAAATCAATATGGATTTCATCAAATCTAGCTGATGGTAAAGTAAAATTTTCCAATGGCGTTTTTGAATGTTTATTGACTTTTGATTTTTGACATTCTATGCAATTCTTAGTCCATTCTTTTATATCTGTGTTAATATTTTTCCAGACAAATCTGCTTGAAATAAGTTTTTGTGAAGCTTTTATACCAGGATGTGATAAAAAATGTAGTTGCTTGAATATTTGTTTACGAAATATTTTTGGAATGAATGGACGCAATATGCCTGTGGAAGTATCACATGTTATAACCAAATTAGTATTATCTAGTGGAATGTCTCCAAATTTTAATGTTGAATTAGGATTATTTTTCAAAGCCAATAATTCTTGATCTGTAATTTGTAAATTTGGTATTTCTTCATAGTCGATATTTGTTGCTATATAAAATGAGTCAATATGAGCACGAGATAAAGTATCAGCGATGATGTTCTCTTTACCAGATATATGTCTAATATCATTTGTGAATTGTAAAATGTAATCTAATTGTCTTAATTCTCTGGGAGAACATGTGTTAGAATTCTTTGCTAAAGAATATGTAAGTGGTTTATGATCAGTTAGGATTGTAAATTCGCGTCCTTCCAGGAAATACCGAAATTTCTTTATTGATGCATAAATAGCTAGTAATTCACGGCTAAATGTACTGTATTTAGTTTCTGTTGGTGTTAGAGCACGAGAAAAAAAAGCAAGTGGTTTCCATGAATTATCAACTAATTGTTGTAAAACTCCTCCTAATCCAGTATTTGAAGCGTCTACCATAACGATAATAGGGGCATTTGGTTGCGGAAAACTTAAAGTAACTTTTTTAATTATCGTTTTTTTAATATTTTTAAATGACAATAATGCAAGTGCATCCCAACTGACTGATTTGTTACCATTTTTAGAGTTATCTATTAACTTATTGATAGGTTGTAATATAGAAGCGCATTTAGGAATGAATCTATGGTAGAAGTTAATTAAACCTAAAAATTTTCGTAACTCGCGTTGTGTTTTTGGTAAAGGAAATTCTTGGATTGCCAATATCTTTTCAGGTAAAGGGGTTATGCCGTCTTTAGAGATATGATGTCCTAAAAAATTTATTTTTACTGGAAATTAACAAATATATATATATATAAACCTCTGAAAAGTTTGAGCGCTATTTCGAAGGCCAAAGGGCATAAATATATATTCGAATAATCCAAATTGGGTACTTATTGCTGTCTTAGGAATAGCTGAAGGTTCCATTGGAATTTGATTATAAGCTTTTACTAAATCGATTTTAGAAAATATAGTAGTATTGTGTAAATTATAGCTACAATCTTGTATGTGAGGAATAGGGTAGCGGTCGGGAACTGTAATATTATTCAATTCGCGGTAATCTCCACATGGACGCCATTCTACATTATCCTTCTTTTTAACCATGTGAAGTGCTGAAGACCAGCAACTGGAAGAGGGTCTAATAATTCCTTGTTTAAGTAAAGAATCGAATTCATTTTTTGCAATAATTAATCGTTCTGGGTCTAATCTACGAGGTCGCGAAAAAACAGGTGAACCTGTTATTATAATGTCGTGTTTAATTGAATATTTGATTTGGCGATCCTGTGTTAATGGGTTTGTCAAAGAAGGAAATTGTGATAAGATATATTTGAAAGGACAGTATTGTTCAGTTTCATTATTAGTTGCTTTATCAATATTTTGAATTTCTAAATTGGATAATGAGAATTGGTCAATAGATTTGATTGATAAAATTTTATCATTATCAAACTATCAAATTAAAAAAACTTAAGAAATCAGCTCCAATAATTGAATTTTTAATGTCAGCGATTATGAAATTCCATGTAAACCTTTTATTTAAATCAAAATCTAAAGTAAGAGTTTTTGATCCGTATGTTGGAATGGAAGAATTATTGACAGCTTGTAATGATAGAGATTGTTTATGTAAATTTTGATGTGATTGATACTTAAGAATACTAACCTCAGCTCCAGTATCAACTAGGAAACGATGTCCTGTAGTTTTATCTGTTATGTAGAACAAATTTTGTCTCTTTGTAGGAGTTAATTGTGTGCTTGAAAGAAGAGGACAATTATTAGAGTTATTGTTAAATTTATACTTGTTATACGAACTTATAGGAGTAGGGGCCAATGAATCCTTAAAGCGACACGGTGGTGTACATTTTCTTGCTGCAGTGCCAAAATTGAAATGATACCAACATAGATCGGAGGATATATGATTGTTAGGGAAGGTCTTCTCATTTTTTAATGTAGATATAAGTTTCTTAATTTCCAAAACTTCTTTTTTTAGAATGTTCAATTCTGAATCTTTTATTGAAGAGGCCGAAATTGTTTGGGTTGAAATCTCCAAAATTTTGTCCGCGATAAGACTTTTTTGCTCTAAGGAAGTGCCAATAGAAGACGCCAATACTATCTGTACGTTAGTTGGTAATTTTTGAATAAAAAGTTCTTCTAAAATAAAGTTGTCCAAAGTTTTGTTGTTTACCAAACGCTTCATTTGTCGCAAAATTTGGGAAGGTTTTTGGTCTCCAATATCAACTGAAGATAGAAATTTTTGTAATTTTTTTTTCTCTGAAAGAGAAGTTCGCTCTATTAAAGCTTCTTTGAGAACATCAAATGGATTGATTGATGGTGGATCTATAATGATATCCCTGATTTCTGATGCATACTCCGGGCACAAGGAAGAAATAACTTGATTGAATTTTATAGTTTGATTTCTTACATTATTATTTTTTTAAATGGCTTCAACTTGCGCAAACCATAATTCGGCATCATTTGGCCAAAAAACAGGTAGTTTAACAGAATGTGCAGCTACTATTTGTGGTTCAATTTCAATATTTGGAAAATTCGACACTGAGGGCGAAGTTTGGTCCATTTTAAATATATAAGCTGCGGCTTGCGTCGGGATCACCAATTTGAAAAGGTATTTAAGTATTGTATTTTATTTAAATTATAAAATATTGACAGTATGAAAAATATCTTTATTTATATATTATTAACAAAACAACAACAACAACAGTAACTATTTGATTCCTCAAAAAACATTTTAACAACAAAAATACATACAAGATAATACAATTTGTTTGACATGAAAAATGTCATAAAAATATATGGCAGCTGCCACAAATATGACAGTTAAAATATGAAAACGGTGTTTTGTATGCTATTGAATGCTTAAAACAGCAGTTTTATCTTGATTTCACCAACATTAGCCTTTATACACGACAGAAACATGAATATGACAGTTTAAATACTTGAAAACAGCATTTTGTATGTTTTTGCAAGCTGAGAACAGCTATTTTATCTTAATTTTGCAAACATAAGCCATTACACACGACATATACATGAATATGACAGTTTAAATACTTGAAAAGGGTGTTTTGTATGCTTTTGAATGCTTAAAACAGCAGTTTTATCTTGATTTCACCAACATAAGCCATTACACACGACATATGCATGAATATGACAGTTTAAGTACTTGAATACAGCATTTTGTATGTTTTTGCATGCTGAAAACAGCTATTTTATCTTGATTTTGCAAACATAAGCCATTATACACGACATATACATGAACATGACAATTTAAATAATTGAAAACGGTGTTTTGTATGCTTTTGAATGCTTAAAACAGCAGTTTTATCTTGATTTCACAAACATTAGCCATTATACACAACAGAAACATAAATATGACAGTTTTAATACTTGAAAACAGCATTTTGTATGTTTTTGCAAGCTGAGAACAGCTATTTTATCTTGATTTTGCAAATATAAGCTATTACACACGACATATACATGAACATGACAGTTTAAATACTTGAAAACGGTGTTTTGTATGCTTTTGAATTCTTAAAACAGCAGTTTTTTCTTCATTTCACCAACATTAGCCTATATACACAACAGAAACATGAATATGACAGTTTTAATACTTGAAAACGGTGTTTTGTATGCTTTTGAATGCTTAAAACAGCAGTTTTATCTTGATTTCAACCAACAATAGCCATTATACACGACAGAAACATGAATATGACTGGTTAAATACTTGAAAACAGCATTTTGTATGTTTTGCAAACTGAGAACAGCTATTTTATTTTGATTTTGCAAACATAAGCCACTACACACGACATATACATAAATATGGCAGTTTAAATACTTGAAAACGGTGTTTTGTATACTTTTGAATGCTTAAAACAGCAGTTTTATCTTGATTTCACAAACATTAGCCATTATACACGACAGAAACATGAATATGACAGTTAATATACTTAAAAACAGCATCTTGTATGTTTTTGCAAGCTGAGAACAGCTATTTTATCTAGATTTTGCAAACATAAGCCATTACACACGACATATACATGAATATGACAGTTTAAATACTTGAAAACGGTGTTTTGTATGCTTTTGAATGCTTAAAACAGCAGTTTTATCTTGATTTCACAAACATTAGCCATTATACACGACAGAAACATCAATATGTCAGTTAATATACTTAAAAACAGCATCTTGTATGTTTTTGCAAGCTGAGAACAGCTATTTTATCTAGATTTTGCAAACATAAGCCATTACACACGACATATACATGAATATGACAGTTTAAATACTTGAAAACGGTGTTTTGTATGCTTTTGAATGCTTAAAACAGCAGTTTTATTTTGATTTCACCCACATTAGCCATTATACACGACAGAAACATGAATAACAGTTTAAATACTTTGAAACGGTGTTATATATGCTTTTGAATGCTTAAAACAGCAGTTTTATCTTGATTTCACCAACATTAGCCATTATACACGACAGAAACATGAATATGACAGTTTAAATACTTAAAAACAGCATTGATTTTGCAAACATAAACCATTATACACGACATATACATGAACATGATAGTTTAAATAATTGAAAACGGTGTTTTGTATGCTTTTGAATGCCTAAAACAGCAGTTTTATCTTGATTTCACAAACATTAGCCATTATACACAAAAGAAACATGAATATGACAGTTTAAATACTTGAAAACAGCATTTTGTATGTTTTGGCAAGCTGAGAACAGCTATTTTATCTTGATTTTGCAAATATAAGCTATTACACACGACATATACATGAACATGACAGTTTAAATAATTGAAAACGGTGTTTTTTATGCTTTTGAATGCTTAAAACAGGAGTTTTATCTTGATTTCACCAACATTAGCCATTAAACACGACAGAAACATAAATATGACAGTTTAAATACTTGAAAACAGCATTGATTTTGCAAACATAAGCCATTACACACGACATATACATGAACATGACAGTTTAAATACTTGAAAACGGTGTTTTGTATGCTTTTGAATTCTTAAATCAGCAGTTTTTTCTTCATTTCACCAACATTAGCCTATATACACGACAGAAACATGAATATGACAGGTTTAATACTTGAAAACGGTGTTTTGTATGCTTTTGAATGCTTAAAACAGCAGTTTTATCTTGATTTCACCAACATTAGCCATTATACACGACAGAAACATGAATATGACTGGTTAAATACTTGAAAACAGCATTTTGTATGTTTTGCAAGCTGAGAACAGCTATTTTATTTTGATTTTGCAAACATGAGCCACTACACACGACACATACATAAATATGACAGTTAAAATACTTGAAAACGGTGTTTTGTATACTTTTGAATGCTTAAAACAGCAGTTTTATCTTGATTTCACAAACATTAGCCATTATACACGACAGAAACATGAATATGACAGTTAATATACTTAAAAACAGCATCTTGTATGTTTTTGCAAGCTGAGAACAGCTATTTTATCTAGATTTTGCAAACATAAGCCATTACACACGACATATACATGAATATGACTGTTAAAATACTTGAAAACGGTGTTTTGTATGCTGTTGAATGCTTAAAACAGCAGTTTTATCTTAATTTCACCAACATAAGCCATTATACACGACAGAAACGTGAATATAACAGTTTAAATACTTGAAAACAGCATTGATTTTGCAAACATAAGCCATTATGCACGACATATACATGAATATGACAGTTTAAATACTTGAAAACGGTGTTTTGTATGCTTTTGAATGCTTAAAACAGCAGTTTTATCTTGATTTTACCAACATTAGCCATTATACACGACAGAAACATGAATATGACAGTTTAAATACTTGAAAACAGCATTTTGTATGTTTTCGCAAGCTGAGAACAGCTATTTTATCTTAAATTTGCAAACATAAGCCATTACACATTATATATATATATATATATATATATATATATATATATATATATATACATGATTATAACAGTTTAAATACTTGAAAACGGTGTTTTGTATGCTTTGAATGCTTAAAACAGCAGTTTTATCTTGATTTCACAAACATTAGCCATTATACACGACAGAAACATGAATATGACAGTTTAAATACTTGAAAACAGCATTTTGTATGTTTTTGCAAGCTAAAAACAGCTTATCTTGATTTTGCAAACATAAGCCATTACACACGATATATACATGAATATGACAGTTTAAATTCTTGAAACCGGTGTTTTGTATGCTTTTGAATGCTTAAAACAGCAGTTTTATCTTGATTTCACAAACATTAGCCATTATACACGACATATACATGAACATGACAGTTTAAATAATTGAAAACGGTGTTCTTTATGCTTTTGAATGCCTAAAACAGCAGTTTTATCTTGATTTCACAAACATTAGCCATTATACACGACAGAAACGTGAATATAACAGTTTAAATACTTGAAAACAGCATTGATTTTGCAAACATAAGCCATTATGCACGACATATACATGAATATGACAGTTTAAATACTTGAAAACGGTGTTTTGTATGCTTTTGAATGCTTAAAATAGCAGTTTTATCTTGATTTTACCATCATTAGCCATTATACACGACAAAAACATGAATATGACATTTTAAATACTTGAAAACAGCATTTTGTATGTTTTTGCAAGCTGAAAACAGCTATTTTATCTTAATTTTGCAAACATAAGCCATTACACATTATTAATATACATGAATATAACAGTTTAAATACTTGAAAACGGTGTTTTGTATGCTTTTGAATGCTAAAAACAGCAGTTTTATCTTGATTTCACCAACATTAGCCATTATACACGACAGAAACATGAATATGACAGTTTAAATACTTGAAAACAGCATTTTGTATGTTTTTGCAAGCTGGGAACAGCTATTTTATCTTGATTTTGCAAACATAAGCCATTACACACGACATATACATGAATATAACAGTTTAAATACTTGAAAACGGTGTTTTGTATGCTTTTGAATGCTTAAAACAGCAGTTTTATCTTGATTTCACCAACATTAGCCACTATACACGACAGAAACATGAATATGGGAGTTTAAATACTTGAAAACAGCATTTTGTATGTTTTTGCAAGCTGAGAACAGCTATTTTGTCTTGATTTTGCAAACATAAGCCATTACACACGACATATACATGAATATGACAGTTTAAATACTTGAAAACGGTGTTTTGTATGCTTTTGAATGCTTAAAACAGCAGTTTTATTTTGATTTCACCCACATTAGCCATTATACACGACAGAAACATGAATAACAGTTTAAATACTTTGAAACGGTGTTATATATGCTTTTGAATGCTTAAAACAGCAGTTTTATCTTGATTTCACCAACATTAGCCATTATACACGACAGAAACATGAATATGACAGTTTAAATACTTAAAAACAGAATTGATTTTGCAAACATAAACCATTATACACGACATATACATGAACATGATAGTTTAAATAATTGAAAACGGTGTTTTGTATGCTTTTGAATGCCTAAAACAGCAGTTTTATCTTGATTTCACAAACATTAGCCATTATACACAAAAGAAACATGAATATGACAGTTTAAATACTTGAAAACAGCATTTTGTATGTTTTTGCAAGCTGGGAACAGCTATTTTATCTTGATTTTGCAAACATAAGCTATTACACACGACATATACATGAACATGACAGTTTAAATAATTGAAAACGGTGTTTTTTATGCTTTTGAATGCTTAAAACAGGAGTTTTATCTTGATTTCACCAACATTAGCCATTAAACACGACAGAAACATAAATATGACAGTTTAAATACTTGAAAACAGCATTGATTTTGCAAACATAAGCCATTACACACGACATATACATGAACATGACAGTTTAAATACTTAAAAACGGTGTTTTGTATACTTTTGAATTCTTAAATCAGCAGTTTTTTCTTCATTTCACCAACATTAGCCTATATACACGACAGAAACATGAATATGACAGGTTTAATACTTGAAAACGGTGTTTTGTATGCTTTTGAATGCTTAAAACAGCAGTTTTATCTTGATTTCACAAACATTAGCCATTATACACGACAGAAACATGAATATGACAGTTAATATACTTAAAAACAGCATCTTGTATGTTTTTGCAAGCTGAGAACAGCTATTTTATCTAGATTTTGCAAACATAAGCCATTACACACGACATATACATGAATATGACTGTTAAAATACTTGAAAACGGTGTTTTGTATGCTGTTGAATGCTTAAAACAGCAGTTTTATCTTAATTTCACCAACATAAGCCATTATACACGACAGAAACGTGAATATAACAGTTTAAATACTTGAAAACAGCATTGATTTTGCAAACATAAGCCATTATGCACGACATATACATGAATATGACAGTTTAAATACTTGAAAACGGTGTTTTGTATGCTTTTGAATGCTTAAAACAGCAGTTTTATCTTGATTTTACCAACATTAGCCATTATACACGACAGAAACATGAATATGACAGTTTAAATACTTGAAAACAGCATTTTGTATGTTTTCGCAAGCTGAGAACAGCTATTTTATCTTAAATTTGCAAACATAAGCCATTACACATTATATATATATATATATATATATATATATATATATATATATATATATATATATATATATATATATATATATACATGATTATAACAGTTTAAATACTTGAAAACGGTGTTTTGTATGCTTTTGAATGCTTTAAACAGCAGTTTTATTTTGATTTCACCCACATTAGCCATTATACACGACAGAAACATAAATATGACAGTTTATATACTTCAAAACAGCTTTTTGTATGTTTTTGCAAGCTGAGAACAGCTATTGTATCTTGATTTTGCAAACATAAGCCATTACACACGACATATACATGAATATAACAGTTTAAATACTTGAAAACGGTGTTTTGTATGCTTTTAAATGCTTAAAACAGCAGTTTTATCTAGATTTCTCAAACATTATCCATTATACACGACAGAAACATGAATATGAATGTTTAAATACTTGAAAACAGCATTTTGTATGTTTTTGCAAGCTGAGAACAGCTATTTTATCTTGATTTTGCAAACATAAGCCATTACACACGACATATACATGAATATGACAGTTTAAATACTTGAAAACGGTGCTTTGTATGCTTTTGAATGCTTAAAACAGCAGTTTTATTTTGATATCACCCACATTAGCCATTATACACGACAGAAACATGAATATGACAGTTTAAATACTTTGAAACGGTGTTATGTATGCTTTTGAATGCTTAAAACAGCAGTTTTATCTTGATTTCACCAATATTAGCCATTATACACGACAGAAACATGAATATGACAGTTTAAATACTTGAAAACAGCATTTTGTATGTTTTTGCAAGCTGAGAACAGCTGTTTTATCTTGATTTTGCAAACATAAGCCATTATACACGACATACACATGAATATAACAGTTTAAATACTTGAAATCGCTGTTTTGTATGCTTTTAAATGCTTAAAACAGCAGTTTTATCTTGATTTCACCAACATTAGCCACTATACACGACAGAAACATGAATATGAGAGTTTAAATACTTAAAAACAGCATTTTGTATGTTTTTGCAAGCTGAGAACAGCTATTTTATCTTGATTTTGCAAACATAAGCCATTACACACGACATATACGCGAATATGACAGATTATATACTTGAAAACGGTGTTTTGTATGCTTTTGAATGCTAAAAACAGCAGTTTTATCTTGATTTCACCAACATTAGCCATTATACACGACAGAAACATGAATATAAGAGTTTAAATACTTAAAAACAGCATTTTGTATGTTTTTGCAAGCTGAGAACAGCTATTTTATCTTGATTTTGCAAACATAAGCCATTACACACGACATATACATGAATATAACAGTTTAAATACTTGAAAACGGTGTTTTGTATGCTTTTAAATGCTTAAAACGGCAGTTTTATCTTGATTGATTTCTCAAACATTATCCGTTATACACGACAGAAACATGAATATGAAATAACTGAAAGAGTTTGTGTAGTCGGCACTTGATGGAACATTATAACTAATAGTTTAAAGGAAAATATATCACTTGATTATTCCACAAAATTTATTAAACGTAACGATCGTTTCGTCCTCTCGGACATCATCAGACAAAATAATACAAAAAGAAGACAGGTATATATACATAATTCAAAACATGTTGAGAAGGGGGGAGTAGTTTATGTCGAGTTGCTCATTAACGATGTTTTTCCCAGAATTTACCGCCTTCCTGATTTCCAAATTTTCCAAAAGGTTCAACCGTAACCCTTTGTCCGCTACATGGAGAACTTCAAAGTCACCGTTGAAACAATGGTTGTTTACAATACAGTGTTCTGAGAAACCAGTGGTGCAGTTTTGTTTGTTTATGGCACTCATGTGTTCTTTGATTCTGCATTTGAAACTTCTGCCACTTTGGCCTATATATAGGGCATTACAGTCATTACATTCAATTTTATAAATTCCATTCAATTCTGATTTTGAACATTTTCGCTTGTTGTTAACTAATATTTTACCTAAATTGTTTTTGTTTACTATTATAGTTTTGACATTAAATTTTGCTAGTTTGCGAGAGATTTTTTCTGTTGTTCCGGGAATGTAATTCAAAAAATGCCATTTAGAATTAGCATCAACCATTTTACATCTGCAGTAAATTTTGGAGGATATTAAATCTCTATTTTTTGTTCTTATCAAATTATCTATAATTTTTGGGTTATAACCATTATTCGCTGCAATATTTTTGATTATGTTTACCTCTACATTGTAATCAGATGGGCTCAGTGGGATTGAAAGTAATCTATGAATCATGCTATGAAAAGCTGACATTTTAATTGAAAAAGATTGATTCGAGTCGAATGGAATAATGGCGTCCGAAAAAGTCGGCTTCCTAAAAATTTTGAATTCTAACCTACTATTGTTTCTACTTACGGTTAAATCTAAGAAGTTAATAGAATTGTTAAGTTCTCTCTCTACAGTAAACTGAATTTTACAATTTATACCATTTATAAATTCCAAGAACATACTTAGTTGTCTTTCAGTCCCTTTCCAAA